>JAQZBX010020796.1:0-32734 GCA_029593785.1 Cabassous unicinctus | reverse complement strand
CAAAAACAAAAACAAAAAAACTTATTACAAAGCCACAGTAATCAAAACAGCATAGTAGTGGCACAAGGATGAGCATATAGAACAATAGCATAGAATTTAAATCACAGAAATCAACTCTCATATTTATGGTCAATTGATTTTCACAAGGTGGCAAGACCACTCAACTGGGAAAGCAAAGTCTCTCAAAAACTGGTGCTGGGAAAACTGGATCTCCACGAGCAAATAAAAGGTAGACCATTACCTCATGCCATATACAAAAATCAAATCAAATAGGATCAAAGACCTTAATATTAGAGCTAGAACTATCAAACTCCTAGAAGAAAACTTAAGGAAGCATCTCAAGGCCATTGTCTTAGGCAATGGTTTCCTAGACTTTACACCCAAAGCACAAGTAATAAAAGAAAAAATAGATAAATGGGATCTCATCAAAATTAAAATCTTTTGTTGCTCAAAGAAATTTATTATGAAAGTTCAACTACAATCTACACATGGGAGAAAATATTTGGAAACCACATATCCAATTAAGGATTAATATTCAATATGTATATAAAGAAATACTTCAATTTAACAACAACAACAACAAAAAAAAACCACAATTTAAAAATGGGCAAAAGACTTGAACAGACATCCCTCCAAAGAAGGTATAAACAAATGATCAGAAAGCATATGAAAAGATGCTCACCATATTTAGCCATCAGGGAAATGCAAATCAAACCATAATGAGATACCACTTCACACCAATTAGGATGCCTGCAATTAAAAAATGGAATATAAGTTTTGGAGAAGATGCAGGGAAAGGGCAACACTCATTTATTGCTGGTGGTAAGGTAAAAGAGTACAGCCACTTTGGAAGACAGTTTCTTGATTACTCAGAAAGCTAACTGTAGAACTATCACATGATCGGGAAAATGCACTATTAGGTGTATACCCAAAATAAAAGCAGTGGCTATAACAGATATTTGCACACTGATCATCACAGTTGCCAAAAGATGGAAGCAACCTGTGTCCATCAACCAATTGAATGTATAAATAAAAGTTATATACACACAATGGAATCTTTTTCAGTATTAAAAAATGAAGTTCTGATACATGTGACAAATTGGATGAACACAAGATATGTCTCTCAAATGTGAGAATACTATGTGATCTCACTGATATGAAATAAATATAATCAAGACACTCATAGAGTCAGAATCAATAGGATAGATTACCAGAGAACAGGGTAGTGAAATGGAATAGGGAATCAATGCATAAAATGTATGGAGTTTCTGTACATATACATCCTACACCACTGCAAATCCCAATAGCGACTAAAAAATTGTATGCTCTCCAATTCCCAAATATTCTGGCCATCGCAGTTGGGAAAGTGACAGACCAGGCAACCCCAGTTCTCCCACCTCCTTGCACTGTACAACAGCAGCAAAATTTCTTTCCTGGTGGATAAAAGGACATTACAGAACTCATAAAAGGCGTATCTATGACTGCCCTCCACTCCACCAGATATGCCTATAATAGCCTGTTGTGGCCATTAAAAAGGTTTTTGGAGCATGTAATTATAGATTACTGGTGCTTTAAGGCAGAAGTGACCCCTTTGGCACCTGCAGTCTCAGATTTTGTGACTCTCCTGGAAGCTTTTATGGCCTCCACTATTGTTTGGTATGCAGTTGTTGACCTGGTGAATGCCTTTTTTGCCACCCAACTATGAGAAGAGGATGAGGATCAATTTTGCTTCCAAAGACAATGCCACATGAGTATTTAAACTCCCCCATTACCTGCCTCCAATGGGTGGGACTGTATTTGAATAAGCTACCCCTGCCCAGTGGATTCCAAGTATGCCAATATATTGATAACATAATGTTGGTGGGCTAGTGCAAGGGACAAACTGTCCAGGGATTGTATGCATTGATAGCTGGGCTTCAACAATTTGGTGGGGCTATAAATTCCAACGTACAAGGCCCTGCCCAGCAGTTCACTTTCTTAGATAGTATATAGTCTGGATCCAGCACTGAATCCCTGACCTAAGGTTACTGTCCCTAAGGCTACCCACCTCCAAAAAGGGAGCCCAGCACTTTATTAGGCTATTTGCATACTGGTGCCCACATATTCCACATTTTATTATTCTCCTGGCACCTCTATATCAATGCACAATGAAAGCAAAGCTATGCTTTTTAGACCACAAAGTTCTCAGAAACAGCTCAACACTACTGCTTCAGAAGGCAACTTCTGGAATGCTATTAGGCTTTGGTCAAAATGGAAAGGATAAACAAGAGCTCTCAGGTCCTTCTGAGGCTAGAAAACCCCATCAAATCCTGGGTCCTGGGTAATCAGAAAATTCTGTCAGACCATGCACAATGACAGAGTAAATTCAGGACCATGCGTACCAAAGCCCCAGGAAGTGACACTTACATGAGTGGGTGGCAGAGGCACCCATTAACAATGACCTGAAGCAATACCAGATGAACAACATTCTCTCCCTACATGGGCATCTAGAGTACTCCAGATGCTCATAGCTGGTTCAATGATGGATCAGCCATCTAGCATCATATCTGTATATAATGGAATTGATGAGAAAAGACACCCTGTTCCTGGTCTTTATTTAGGATAAAACATTCAGCCTTTCAATATACATAAAGTATCAGGTGTAGTGGTAAGAACAGAAATACTGCTAGTAGCCCAAATTTTAGTAGGAAAGGAATGAACAATCTTGTAAAATTATATGTGAAATTAGCCAAAAGGTTTCTATATAGGGATGCTCTGGGTCTTCATTTTTCAACAATTAATGCTAAGGGCAGGATTTCCAAATCTGGACCATCATTTTGGCATTGCCTGTGGACCATTAATATTTTTGGATCTATTACCTGTTTGATTATTAACAATATGATTCAAGCAGTGGGTTCTGACTGATACTACTATGCCATTAGCAACAGGCAATGGAAACTACTGGAACCTCTGCTTGGCCCAGTGAACTACTGTGTGCAGGACCTTCTCATCCACTGATAAAGGTTCTAGTCAGTGAGATGAAAAATTGTTTCCTCTAAGCTCAGAACAAGGCAAAATTATCTGTTTCCACCCTTCAGATACTTAATCACTGACACAAAGAAATGCTCATCACAAATCCTTTAGAGGCAACCAGAGAATCATATTGATTTATCCTAGAAGACTCCCAAATCAGACTTCACACTTTCTCCTATCCCCAAACCTATAAATTTTCTAACACTGATCTCCATAACTCAGCCCTCAGATACCCAATCATTTCTCCAAACTCCTCAAACACTATCCCTTACAGAAACACAATAACTGATACACACACAAGCTCCCCAATCTCTGAATAAATGATTTCCCATTGAATACATTCTTAACTATGAATTTTCTAGAAATCCTCCAAGGGATTTCATCCTCCTAGTGAAGATTTTCCTTCTCATTTCATGTTTTTGTGGTTATTCCTAGACTGTTACTCCTAGCACACCAAGCCTTGGCTTTGGCTGAATGATAGTGCACAGTGATTGCAGACCCAGTGTTTCACTCCTGTGGAGTTCACTTATTTTATTTAAAGGGTAAATTATAAATTAAGGCAACCCCATTGTATTAGTTTGCCAAATGAGTGAAGATGCAAAGTACCAGAAATCTGTTGGCTTTTATAGAGGGTATTTACTTGGAGTAAAAGCTTACAGTTACAAGGCACTAAAGAGTCCATCTCAAGGTTGCTTTCTCACCAAAGCCAGTTGCCACATGTTGAAGCAAGATGGTCACTGATCTCTGCCTTGTCTTTCCTTTCTGGGTTTCCTCTTCCTCTTGAGGCTCTGTGGGCCCAGCTTCTTCCCCAGCTCAGCTGTAAATTATCAGGCAAATGGCTCATCTCTCTCCAGGGCCCCAGGATCAAACATGACAGAGCTCTTTCTCTTCCCATGTGTCTTCTTGAGTGAGTGTCCATTTATATAGGCCCACCAAGGGAGTGGGAACTCAACCTGAGTCACACCTTATTGACATGTTGGAATCAAAACCTTAATCTTAACAGGTAATTTAATCAAGGGCCCTTCAACTGAATCCACTATAATCAAAGGGTATCACACCCAGAAGAATAGATTAGTTTACAAACAATCTTTCTCTTTTTGGGATTCATAAATAATCTCAAACTGCCACACTCTACCCTCTGAATACCAAAAAGATATTACAATATTCCAAAAAACTTTAAATCCTTTCAGTAGCAATGCTAAGTAAAAAATCCCATCATAATAAGTTATAGGAATACAGTTTAGCTTGGAGCAAAGTACCCTCTGGCTGTCAACCTGTGAAACTTAAAAACAAGTTATCTGCTTCCAATATCCAGAGGGACAGACATAGGATAAACATTTGCATTACCACAAGGAGAATTTAGGAGGGAAACATGCACAGGTTCCCCAAAATTCTGAAAACCTGCAGGGCATACTCCATTACATTTCAAAGTCTGAAAGTCATTTCTTAAGATGATGGTTTCTTCCTGGGGCTTTATGGGGGCCCACCCTTTCCACAGACTTGCCCAATGGCCATTTTCTTGGTTCCACCCTCACCCTCATCAAGCATCTGGATGGTGACCAAGCTCCAGGCCTCACCCTCCCTGAACATTGGGGTGATGGCCACACTCTACCCAATCTCTGAGGGACAGTCTCAACTCCCTTAGTATAGTGAGGCCATGGCATCATTCTCCCTATCTCTGGCATATAGTCCCAATCTCCTCAGAATAGTGAGGTGGTGACCTGACCTTCCCTAATCTATGGGGAATAAGCCCACCCCTCTCATAGCAGTGAGGTGGTGACCTCACACTCCCCAACCCACAGGGAACAGGCCCACCCCTCTCAGAGCAGTGGGGTGGTGACCTCACACTCCCTAACCTATGGGGAAGAGGCTCACACCACTCAGAGCAATGGGGTGGTGACCTAACTCTCTCCAACCACCAGGAAATATGCTCCACCCTTTCTGTAGCCTGGGATAGGAAAAATCTCCCTGAACAATGGGCTGGAACATCCACCCTCTTCAAATGCTGGGGCAAAGTCACCCTGTCCATACACATGGGTGGGGTCCTTATTTTGGCCTAAGGAGATGTCTTAATTCCAGATCTCAGTTTCCATAGTTTTCCTCTTAAAGCCATTTTCCCTTCCATCTCTCCTCTCAATGTCTCTTTTAGTCCAGGCTGACAGTGGTTTTGTTCATAAAGATTTTGCAAAAAGCTTGTTGTTTAGCATGCAGGTAGCAGGGGTCCAAGCCACCAGACAGTAAGACTTTCCACAAGTCTTTCCTGAATAACTACATTTTCAATCCTGGCTTACAAGTTCCATGTTTAGTTAATTCCTCAAATGGAGCACTGTTGACTGGGGACTTGATGTCCAGAGGCTTGGAATTTCTGGATTCAGTCTCTTATTTCATTATGCCCAAAAATTCAGTTCTCACCTTATCTCTTTCGTCTAGCATTTTGCTATAAGATGCAAGGAGAAGCCAAGTCACATTCTCCAAGTTTAGCTCTTCAGCTAAATGTCCAGGCTTGCCATTTTCAAATTCCACCTTCCATATAGCATCATGAGTCAATCTTGCTAAGTTCTCTGCAGCTTTAAAACATGGATCACCTTTCCTCCAGTTTCCAATAATAGTTTCATCATTTCCTTCCAAGGCCTTATCAGAAATAACTTTAGGCTCCATATTCCTACCAACAGTCTCTGAAAAGCAATCTTGGCCTTCTCCATCAAGCATCTCAGAATTCCTCCAAAGAATGCCCCTACTGTATCAGTCAGGGTTCTCTAGGGAAACAGAGTCAACAGGAAATATCTGCAAATAGTATGAGATATTATAAATTTGTTTTACATGACAATTGGGATGCACAAGTCCAGAATCTGAAGTCAGGCTGCAAACCAGGGGCTCCGATGAAAGTCCAATGAAGGTCCTTGATGAGTTCCCAAGGGACATTGGCTTTCCAAAGATGAGCTGGGAAATTCTCTCTGAATGCTGAAATCATTTCCCCTTTTAAAGCATTCAACTTATTGGATAAAATGTCACTCATTGCTGATGGCAAACTCCCTACTTGATTGCAGATGTAATCAGCCATCTATTCAGTAAACTCACTGATGACTAAAGTCCATAAATGTCCTTGTATTACAATTAGCCCAGTGCTTGCTTGACCAAACAACTGGGCACAATTACCTGGCCGAGTTAAAACATTAGCCTAACCTTCACACCTTACCCATTTATAAAACTGTTTCAGTATTTTGGGTAACTGCAACAGACTGTACCTCACGCTCAGTCCCAAATTCTGGATGTCTGGCAAAGGAGTACTGATGCAAGTACCAGAAATCTGTTGGCTTTTATAAAGGGTATTTATTTAGGGTAAAAGCTTAAAATTACAAAGCACTAAAGAGTCCACTCAAGGTTGCTTTCTCACCAGAGTCAGTTGCCACATGTTGAAGCAAGATGGTCACTGACCTCTGCCTGGTTTCTCCTTCCTGGGCTTCCTCTTCCTCTTGAGGCTCTATGGGCCCAGCTTCTTCCCCATCTCAGCTGTGAACTATCAGGCAAATGGCTCATCTCTCTCCAGGGCCCCAGAATCAAACATGACAGAGCTCTCTCTCTTCCAATGTGTCTCATTGAGTGAGTGTCCATTTATATATGCCCACCAAGGGAGCAGGGACTCAACCTGAGCCACACCTTATTGACGTGTTGGAATCAAAACCCTAATTTTAACAGGTAATTTAATCAAGGGCCCTTCAACTGAATCCACTATAATCAAAGGGTGTCACACCCAGAAGAATAGATTAGTTTACAAACATAATCTTTCTCTTTTCGGGATTCATAAATAATCTCAAACTACCACACTCACATTGAGTAGAGATATAGAATTCCTCACATGTGATTTCTCTCGATTTTCCTGTTAGAATGGTAGATTAGGACTTTCCAATTCCATTACATTTATATTGTGAGTTCTCTCATGTGGTATATCATCAAACCATCAACTAAGAGCTCTGATACATACATGACATTAATATGGATTCTCTCCAGTATGAATTTCCTGAGATTAACTGAAGTAATATGGATGACTACAAGGACTCCAATATTGATTACAAACATGGTGTTTCTTTAGTATGGGAGTTATTTTTTCAGAAAAGTTTTCCTATTAAAAATGTCTGTGGCTCTGTGAAAATACAAAAAGGACCACATAAATTCATAAAATGAATTATTACAAAATCTGCTGCATGAAGGAAACTGACCTCTGGATACAGGAAGCAGACTTATAACCTAACTTCCAAAAGGTACCTATTGTTGGCTATGTTACCACTGAACCAACTGACATAAAAGATTATCCTACTATTCCTTTACTTGAAAATATAAAGCAAAGGTTCAAGGAGTATGACGGGGTTCCAGAGCTCTTTCTGATTGTCACCACTGGAATTGTTGGTTCTATGCATGTCATTTGCATTCTTTTATCCTTCCTTTTTTCCCCCAAATTTTGCAGGGCAGATGAATATTGAAGTAGTTATTTTCTCCACAATCTATTGTTTTGATAGTTCATAATTGTGCAGTTCATGGAATCATGGTATGTTGAGTACATGCGCAAAAATTTAGATTGCAGTTATATAGAAATGACTGGTGTGTGTTGGAGGACAATCTAAAGACTTGCCAGGGCTGTAACTGTGTGGCACAGTTCTCACAGAATACAGTGTGGCCACAAGGACAGAAGATCAAGTTTATCTCTACCTATCTGGTGTTTTTCAAGTTAAAATCTATGGCTGAAGTCTTTTACAAATCCAAATCCTTTATACATTGAGTTTTTCTCATTTCATCTAAGGTCAGAATATTGACTGATGGCTTTCTCACATTGAAGTCATTCATAGGGATTTTCTCCAATCTCATGTTGCCTAAGTTTAGAAAAATTAAGATTTTCCCATACAGATGATATTATTATGGTTTCTGTCCTGCATGCATTCTCTCATGTTGCCTGAGGGAAGAAAAAATGTGTGCAAGTTTTCCCACATTACTGGGGTTTCTTTCCAGTGTGAGTTCTCTCATGTACTCTAAGATGAGAACATTGACTGAAGGCTTTCCCACATAGATGACATTCATGGGGTTTCTCTCCAGTGTGACTTCTCTCATGTCGTCTAAGATTAGAAATATTATAGAAAGCTTTCTTGCATAGATGACATTCATAGGGTTTCTCTCCAGTGTGCCTTCTCTCATGCTCTTTAAGGGAAAAACAATAAACAAAGGCTTTTCCACATAGATGACATTCATAGGGTTTCTCTCCAGTGTGATTTCTCTCATGTCGTCTGAGACTAGAAATACGATTGAAAGCTTTCCTGCATAGATGACATTCATGAGGTTTCTCTCCAGTGTGACTTCTCTCATGTTCTTTAAGGGAAGTGCAATAAACAAAGGCTTTCCCACATAGATGACATTCATGGGGTTTCTCTCCAGTATGATTTCTCTCATGTCGTCTAAGACAAGAGATACGATTGAAAGCTTTCCTGCATAGATAACATGCATGGGGTTTCTCTCCAGTGTGAGTTCTCTCATGCTCTTTAAGGGAAAAACAATGAAGGAAGGTTTTCCCACATAAATGGCACTCATGGGGTTTCTCTCCAGTGTGACTTCTCTCATGGTTTCGAAGGTAAGAACTTTGACTGAAGGTTTTCCCACATAAATGACATTCATGGGGTTTCCCTCCAATGTGAGTTCCATTGTATTGTCTGAGACCGGAGCTTTTCATGAAGGCTTTACCCCTTTGGTGACATTCATATGATTTACATCCAGTGTGAATCTGCTTATGGTGATTAAAAGATGAATGGTCACTGAGGACTTTTGCAAATGGTTTGCTTAAATATTGTTTCTTTGTTATGTGAATTAATGTAGGATGAGTTACTGTGGATCTGTGAGAGGAATCTTCTTGAAAGTAATTATATTTAAAGGAATTCTTTTCAGTATGGGATCTTTTCTGTGGGGAATTAGATAAAAGATGGTAAGACTTTTGTCCATATACATACATTTCTTAATTCCCTTTCATATTAATTCTAACCTAATCTTTGAGTGATAGTCTCCAGTTAAAATCTTTCCCATGTTAGTATCATATATACATTATTATCCTTCATGCACAGATATTTTATCTATTATAGCAATCCAAGTGCAGAGCTATCTGATCAATTTTGAAATTCATGATGTTTCAAAGATCATATATGTGAAAATGTTTATGCAATCATCTGTTTATATTAATTCAGGTTAGAATTTTGTGATCAGCTTAAGTTTTCCCTAAATTCAAACCATGACAGATTTTTGCTGGATTAGCATTTAATCCAACATTGATTACAGTTAGGTGATTGGAATGAATTCCTAATTTATTTCATCCAAGATATCTATTTGGAAATCCAGGGCTCACACAATGAAGCTTACCAATGAAATGATGTTAGAAGTGTCTTTCCTGCAGATAGGTGGGATGAATACCATTTCTTGTTTTTTAAAGACACTTTTCCTTCCTGTAATAACTGGAAAAAAACACAATAAATTGATAGAGTAGCACTAGGGATATGAAAATGTTGGCCTGTCAGTGTGTTTCAAATATTCCAATTTAGCTGGGAAAGAATATCAAATTAATGAATACTCTGGGTAGAGGAAAACCTTACAGGAAATTACAATCAGAAAAGATTTTCAGGATTGAAATATGAGAAAAGAAAAAGAATATATGATGTCAGGAAGGTAAAAAAGGGAAAACCTTCCAAAAGTAGAATAGGACAATGATATTTAAATGAGGGTTCACTTCCAATAGCAAATGAATATCCTTTTCCCAAAGTCAAAGACACTTGAATAGAGCTTGAGAAGTATATGGAATAATGATAACACATGATGAAAATTTCCCCAATATCCTCACCTGCATTTCAGAAATCATAACTCACTTCAGGAAACTGAAGTTGATATTTTCAAGCACCTACTCACTATATGATGAGTTCCCGCTTCTACTGATGCAGAGGTTCTAAGAGCGCACCTGGACTCTGGTTTTGGGGTAATTCTATTCCTTCTCTCCACACTTCTTCTCCTTGTTCCAACTGAGAAAGGACATCTGATTTGCAGAACTGATATCCTGTTTGTATAAGAAAAGATACCTGGATTTTGAGTTTTATTTGTAACAATGCACTATCAAGTCCATGGCAGGCTATTGAAGAATAAGGTAAGGATTGAAGGTCAGCAATGCAACATTACCCTGAACACAGAACATTGACAATATTTCAACAGGAAAGATATAAATCTTGACTCTGTACCCATTTCATTGGAGACCACTGGTTTTTGTTGCCTATGCACAAGTTCAAAGAGAGACTGCAGAATACTCTATATTCTAAATGTGGAGAATTTCTATGTTTCCAGTGTTTGATTATGCCAAAAATAATCCAACATATATAAACTCCACCAGAATGATCTAAATTCTATCTGGAATGGGAATATATGTGACGTGCTTACTACTGTGTTCTTTTTTTTTTTTTAAGATTATTTATTTTTATTTATTTCTCCCCCCCTCATTGTTTGGGCTCGCTGTCTGCTCATCTTCTTTTTAGGAGGCACCAGGAACCGAACCCAGGGCATCCCATGTGGAGGAAGGTGCCTAATCGCTTGAGCAACCTCCACTCCCTGTCTGTTGTGTCTCTCATTGTATTTCCTTGCTGTCTCTTGGTTGCATCATCTCTCTGCACCATCTTGTGTCAGCTCATGGCACCAGCCCATCACATCAGCTTGCTGTCTTGCTCGTCTTCTTTAGGAGGCACCAGGAACTGAACCATGTGGTAGGCAGGAGCCCAGCAGATTGAGCCACATCCACTTCCCACTACTGTGTTCTGATGCTCGGCATAGTCCTTGAAGCAGAATATTTATTTGAAAATAGTCATTTATTTATTCATTCCAAAAGTATTCGTTGAGTTCTTAACACTGCCCCATGAGTTGGAAATTGAGCTTCTAGAAAGACAAAATTGTGCTCAAGAAAATTAAATTTTATTGGTGTGAAATAGATGTATGTAAAAAGTAAGGAAATAATTTCATTTAGGCAGTTGTATGTGTTATAAAATAATATGAATATATTAAAAATATAAAATATAAAAATATAACAGAATCTAAAGATTATACAATATGGAGAATCTAACCTAGATACTTGAATAAGTGAATAGAAGATGATTTATGATAGATATATAGGTAGATAGTAGATAGGTAGTTAGGTAGAAGGATGGATAGGTAGATTAGATAGTTAGGTAGGTAGATAGATAGATAGATAGATAGATAGATAGATAGATAGATAGATAGATATTGATGTAGATGATAAATAAATTTTGAGAGACTCACCCACTGAGTCAAGGTGCTTGAGATTCTCCAGCATCACTTCTCTGAAAAGCTTTCTTTGGGATTTGTCTAGCAGGGCCCACTCTTCCTGGGTAAAGTCTACAGCCACATCTTTGAAGGTCACTAACTCCTAAAACATCACAGAAATTTGGGTTCACACAGGGCCATCCTTGCCAAGGTCCTGAGTATGATGTTCAAAATGACAGCACTGAGGAAGCAGAAACTGAGTTTATTAAACTCAAAATGTGTTTGGCGTTCCAGTCAGATCACTCGCAGTGCTGAACTGCCATCTGCCTTTCAGGTAAACTCACAAATACATACACGCTCTGAATACAAAAAAATCCATTGTAAAGGAATATCACTTGACTTGTGGTGTGATATATATCTGGAGTTGTCCTGGTAAACTTGTAATTATGACTTCCTGATGCTGATTATAAAACTTTCACTGAGCTTTCATAAATGTAATACTTCTTTCCACCAATTTCAAGTAAATCTCTAGACTCATCGTAAGGCAATATCCATGATATGTCACTTTTAAACAATGAGTGATGTTAGATTATTCTGATATACAGATGACCTCACTTATCTCTCATTTAGAAAATTGTTTAACAATATGTTATGGATTGTAACATATCCAGTCAGCTAACTGTCAAATGCTTTCTGTCTAAATTCAATACACTTGTTTTTATTGATTAAAATGAACTGAACAGGTTTCATCCAGAACCTGGATGAAAGGTGTTCAGGAAGTCCTGCCTCCCTCAACTCTACATGACTAGGTGTCCCTTAGCAAATCCAACTACAGTTCAAGATCACATGCCAGGGACCTATGAGACTGTTGTACTGAAAGATGGCCCTATCCTGACCATTCCTGTGGTAGGAGACCTCCCATTCTCAACTTTTTCTGGGGCCTACAAACACAATTTTCCATTTTCACTCTTGTATCTAATCTCATCTGTCTGTTAAAGGTTAAAAGAAGCAACTTCATTGCTTCTGGTCTCCTCAAATCTTCAAAAACTTTCACAGGAACATCAAATTTGTTCTACCTATTATATACTCCTGAATGCACAGCCACAATTGGGAAAAAATGCTTCCCATTATTATATCCATTTATAAAATTTGCATAAAGTTGATTTATAAAAATTAACATTGGGGAATTGGGAAAACCAGTGGGTAAGGAGAATTTTAGGTTTCTTTTTTTAATATTTCAAAATGTACAAATAGATTCCATCAAAACTTTAAGAAAATATAAAATTGGGATAAATAAAAAAATGATTCCTCATTTCCTTTTATTTACTAACCTTCTCTTAACAATGCACAATCCTACATGCCAGCACCTAAACACTGGATTGATTGAAAGCACCTCCTGAAACTTCAGCCTCCCTACTGACTGTAAACCTCTGCTCTTATTAATCTCTATCACCTCTGTTCACCATGTCTAAGTCAATTTGAGGTACTAACATGATTCATGAGTACATTATTTCTCCAATGAGGCCATGGCTTGTGCAAGAAAAAGAAAACTCTCATCTCTTCAGAAAATACAAAGACTTAATGGAGGCTGGAGCAAATGATTGTAATGGTTGGAAGGAGATAATTTATTGGTGAGTCCCTAATGTACCATAATTATTCTAGAGTCATACATAAACTTAATAAAATCTCAGATCCTTCAATGGCTCCTGAATGCACTTGGAATATCCTTGCCAATAGGAGAAACCTCATCATCTTCTGGCAATAGATGTGCAATTTTAGTTAAAGAAGTCCCTACTCACCTGTGGATGCATTGTTAATTGTTCCCCTGACAACTGTCTTCCTCTGGATTTTTACTCACAATCAGACAAGCAGAAGGTGACCAAAGCTGAGAATGGAGAAAGAAGCCATCAGATTCAAGTGTTGACCACAATTTCCAGACCCACCTGTCTTCAATCCCAAACCCTTCACCTGGGAGCAAGACCAGCCCAATCAAAAGGAACATGGTGTGCACTCCAAGAGAAATAGGGAAAGACTCTCCTCTCCCAGGGACAAAAGGTCAGAGGTCTTGGTTTCTGTGGTAAATAAAGGTGATATGAATACATTCATTGTACAGATAAGAACATGGAAATCATTGAATTATATTTATTAATTAGGCCATGATGTTCAAAGACTTTCAATTCCATCCCTGATTCCAAAACACAGGAATCCCTAACCTATGTCATAACTGGAATTCAGTCTCCACCACCAGAGAAAGCAGTCTGGAATTTCTCAGATATAAATATTCCTGGTTTTTGCACTAGCCTTGGTTCTCCAACATCTATCCCTGTCTTCTGGGCTCTCACTCCTTTCCTACCCTGAATGACCTTCTGGATATACTTATTCAAAATCATTCTGGTTCTTCCACATGTGATGTCTAACAATGTAACTCCTTCAATACTGAGTTCTAGATATCACCCCAATGGATTTATCAACTAAGAAACTTAAGCATATATTTTATTTTGAGGATGATCAATTTAAGGTCTTGATCAATTGGAGGGTCAAAATGGCTGCCATTATGCCAATCTAGTCTTGAAAACCCCCTGCCTCAGAAAATAGCAGAAGTGTATCATTAACATGACAATATCATTGTCATGTTTCACAATCCTCATAGGATTAGGAGGCTCAGAGGATCTAGAATGAAGGGATTTGGGAGAAAATCTATTTGAACTGTCTGAAATTTTAGTAAAGAAGTAGCTGAAATCTAGTTCTATATTAATCATCAGCTCCAACTTCCCTACATTTCATTATTTATGTATGTGTAAGGATGTCGATACTGTAAATTCTCTTCTAAAATATCATTACTAATTACATGCATTTCATGGACAATTATTGGTAAGGTGACATGAACAGACATAAACAGATTAATTTAGTCCTTTGTATCTGAAGTCCAGGAAGAAAAGTGCTATATTAAATATGCTGGGCCAATTACATTTTTTAAAAATTTAATCCTCTCATTAACCCTGCTCATTTAACAAATGTTCCAAGGAGAGGTTCAGAAATCTTTAGTAATATTAGAGGGAGAAAATTACATGGCTAGAAAAAGACCCAGCTAGCAATTAAATTTTTTCTTTCTCTCATCCAATCTCAAATTCCTAAAGAGTTACATACCATACCTAGGTCTTACCTGGAATATCACCTCTCATTTCAATAATCAGTCTTCACCCTCTTGTCAAAACTATCTCTTCACAGTTTGTTCACACAATTGTACACTATACCCAGTTTCTCCTGTCACAAGGAAACCTCCATTGCATTGAATCCACTTCCCAAACCTCAGCTTCAACCTCACCTATTGGTTACTGCCCAGTGTAATCCATGCATACTCATTTCAGAATATACATCCTATGAACATTTCTGAGGTTGCTGTAATTACCCCATCTGTCAATAAATATCTGACTACTTACCACATCTGCCCTCATAGATGCACTCTCTCATTCGTTACTGCATCGGACACAGCACATTACTAAGCTATTGCTTTATGACTAAATGCAGAGTCAGGACTACTAGTGCTATAAAATATACCTGGCACACTGACTATGTCTTGATCACTGAATTATTCTCATATGTTTCATAATCACGTCAAGTCCCATAGTTTTGAATATTACATATTATCACATTTCACATTGCTTTTTACCAGATTGGATTACCTCATAATAATCATATGAATGAGGTGATTTTACAAATCACCTCATTCTAGCACTATAGTCTCTACAATTATTCCTGCATTCATGACTATTATTATTCCTTCTCTCTCATTGAAAGATCATATTACACCTGATTAAGCTGAATGTCTCCAATTGAAATCCTGTCTTTCAGATAGCTGGAAAATTGCTTATAAAAATTTCTTCACTTAAGCAGCTCTGAAAATTCTAAAACTAATTGAGCTGCTTTTCTATTAATCTAATTTTAGAAGTTTAGTCATTGCACTTAGTTCCCTGAAAGATATTAAACTGACCTCAGTTTTGCTTACAGGAATAAGAACATCTCAAAGCAAAACCAGACAGAATGGTGTAAATATGCCATTTTTCTCAGAGACAAAAAGTTGGATATCCTTGAGCAGTTGGCTGGGAAGGAGCCATGAAGACCTTGCACCTGCACAACAATATCTAAATTGTGGTTTATCAACCACTGAAACCAAGGACAAGTTGAATATGCTTGAGACAACACAGAACTGAAAATTTGCATGTACTTTCCCACAAGACCCCTGGCATCACTTGTCTTTTTCTTTTTAACTTGTTTTTCTTCTCAACTACCCCCTATTTTCATTTCTTTACCTTTAAAAACCCTAACTCCTACTCTCACTTTGAACTGGATTTGGGGAAATTCCCCCAGTTCCTTGCTAGTGCCCTTGCAATAAATCACCTTCTCACTGAGAGATGTGTTTGTCCTTTATCGCACCGGATTGGGAGGATCTGTCTCTAAGAAATAGCCGTGCTTATGGTAACAATTCCCAGGGAAGCCCCACAGCCAATAAGACATGGATCAGGGCTGCTCCATGGGGCTGCATCCCAGAGCAGCATGGCTCCTGGTAGGCTTGGCAAATTGTTACTTACTTAGTACAGGAAAAAACTCAGCTTCAGAATCACCTTCACAAAAAGTGCACAGTGTCTGCCCTTGGCAAAAACCTCATGCAGAACCTCCAGCCTCAGTCCTCCAGGGAAATCCCTGGACAGCTGCTAGGCATAGAGCTTTTTGTGAAGGTGATTCTGAAGCTGAGTTTTTTCCTGTGCTAAGTAAGTATGTGAAATTTCTGATCTGTTCTTATTTTAATTTTCAGTTTGCTCTTGCCAAGGTTCCCATTTCTCTGTGTCCTCGCCAGCACTTGTTTTTTGTTTGTTTGTTTTTTGAGATATTGCCATATTTATTTTTGTTTTGTTTTTGTAACTTTATTTTGTACATTTAATAATTGAAAATAAAAACAATTAAAAACTAAAAAGAAAACAAAGTTGAATAAAAACATTTCTCAATTAGATATATTGGATACATATAAATTTTTTTTGAATCATACATTATGATACACAATATATTTGGTTCACAGTAACACAATCATACAGTATTTGTCCTTTTGTGTCTGGCTTGCTTCACTCAACACAATGTCCTCCAGGTTCATCCATGTTATCATGTGCTTTATGCTATATTTATAATATTGAGTCTTCCAATTTATGAATGAGGAATTTCCATATATATATCTTTAATATTTGTTGACAAAGTTTTCTAATTTTATCCATAAAGATCTTGTACATCTTTCATTATTACTTGAAGTATGAATATTTTCCTGTATGTGGCTTGCCTGTACCTTTTCTTTATCATACTGACCTTATCAGGTTCTGGTATCATAATCTTTTGTAATTTCTGTGATAATTTAGGATTGAATTATTTGTGCCTTAAGTGTTTGGTGGAGCTCACTAACAAGACTGTCTGGGCCTTCTAAGCTTTCTGTGGGAAAGATTTTTTAACTATTGATTTAATTCCTTCAATAGTTACAGAACTATATGCTTTCTGTTTCTTCCTAATCCCCCCCCCCATTTTTTTTTTTTTTTTTTTTAGGGTAGGCAAGGAAATAAAGAGTTTATTAAGAAACAAGAAAATGAGAAAAGTACATGGCCCAAGGCATGGACCACTGGCGTGCTGTAGAATAAGACATGCCCCTAATCAGTTTTGATAAATCATATTTTTCCAATTAATCAAAGCTTTCAAAATTGTTGGCATAAAGTTGTTCACATGTCCTTTTATTATTCTTATACTTTCTGTGGTATCTGTACTTGTGTCCCTTTTTTCCATTTCTCAATGACTTATTTGTGCTTTCTCTTTTTTCTTGAATGATTTTGTACGAGGTTTGTCAATTTTATCAGTATTGTTAAAGAGCCAATTTCTGGTTTGTGAATCCTCTATTGTGTGTTATATTAATTTCTGCTTTTCTCTTATTTTATTATTTTGTGGTTCTTTTGCTAACTTCAGTATGAATGTTTAGTTCATTAATTTTCAGCTTTCTTCTTTTCCAGGATAAGCACATATATCCAGTATTTATAGCTGTTTTCAGCAGGAAGGCAGGCCAGAGTACCAGTCTGCCAGACTACTGGAAAATAAATATCCTTACCCACATCTCAACCACATTCACATTTTTGGTCCATCTCTCCAGGCTGCATTCTGGGTGAATTTCTTAGTACTATGCTTCAAATTTCTAATTTTCTTTTTTTTTTTTTAAGATTTATTTCTCCCCCCATCATTGTTTGCGTTTGCTGTCTGCTCTCTGTGTCTGTTTGTTGTGTGCTCATCTTCTTTTTAGGAGGCACTAGAAACCCAACCCAGCATCTCCCATGTGGGAGGGAGGCACCCAATGGCTTGAGCCACCTCCGCTCCCTCTAATTTTCTTTTTAAACGTGTGCAGTTTAGAGTTGATAAACATCTATTGAAGATTTTTTTTTTTACTTTAATGACTGAATTTTTCATTTCCAAGATTTTTAATGATTCTTTTTCATTTCTGTATGTTCATGTTTCAATCTACCTTTTTTGTTTTATAATTTCTTTCTTTTTTTTAAATGGATGTTATTTTTTGGTATTTTAGAGCTTATGTCTTTTTTTCTGGTAATATCAGGGACATAGCACCTCATAAATGCGAACAGTTTGGCTGAATTCTTGGTTTGCACATACTCCAGTATCCATAGGCCTAAAGTTGCTGAGCTGGTAATCAGTGCCTTTGACAAACTTGAGCTTCTCCAAGGGCACACCAATGCTTTCCAGCATGGCCTTGATCACATTTTCATAGTAGCTGGTTCTGAGTTCTAGAAGTTCCCATGGGGCTTTCATGTTATCCAGATATGCATGAAGATCTGCAAACAGAATTGTTACCTCACATCCTGCCTTCAGGAAGTCTGTGGTCTTAGACATCGGGACAAAGTAAGCCACGTGTGGCTTGCCTGTGGTTGCTGTTCCCCAGTAAATTTTAAGTTCTCGCTCCTTTATTATCTCTTTCAGCTTCTCTTCTCCCAGAACCTCCTGCAGGTGGCGGGTGATAAGGTGCAGCTTCTCCTCAGGGCTCGGAGCGTCCCCCATGGCTCCGCCTTCACTGCCTGGTGTTTCTAGCCCGGCACCCGAGCCCCTTCCTTCAATCGCTGCCGCCGCCACGTGCGGAGAACTGCCATGCGGGCCCAGCCCAGGTTACATCAGCTGAACTCGTCCCTCACCAGCACTTGATACATTTGATTTTTTAATAATAGTCATTCTCCTGGGTGTGAGGTGGTATCTCACTGTGGCTTTGATTTGCATCTCCCCATTAGCCAAAGATATTGAATGCCTTTTCATATGCTCTTTGGCCATCTGTACATCCTTTATGTATAAATGCCTATTTAAGTCCTTTCCCCATTTTAATAGTGAACACTTTAGAAAACCTTCTCTTTTCTTTCCGTGCAGATTTTTCACTATTTTCTTTATGGTTACCACAGCACTTAAATTGTACATCCTAAATCTATAACAATCTCATTTGTTTTTATATCAATTCAACATCAGTATTATACACATGCTATATTTCTATACCTCTCTATCCCTTAAGCAGTTATAGACACAAATTACTGATGTATTTATTCTAAGACTAAAACCACTGATTTGTCATTACTTTTCATGCATTTGCATTTTAGATCCCATAGTGCATAGAAAGTGGAATTATAAAACACCAAGAAAAAACAATAGTAATGACTTTTATTTTTATCCATGTTGTTTCCTTTACTGGAAATCTTTATTTTCTCATGCAACTTCAATCTATTGTCAACTGTCCTTTCCTTTCAACTTGAAGAACTTCCTTTTGCATTTCTTTTGGAATGGTATAGTGGTCACAAACTCCCACAATTTTTAATTATGTGGAAATGTCTTAACTCTCCCTATTTGTCCGATTTTAATTTTTTTAAAATTATTTTTCTTATTAGAGAAGTTGTGGGTTTAGAAAGCAATCATGCATAAAATAAAGAGTTCCCATATATCACCCTATTATTAACACCTTTCATTAATGTGGTGGAATTGTTACAATTCATGAAAAAACATTTTGAAAATTGTACTGTTAAATATAGTCCATCATTTACAATAGGATTCATAGATTCTGTTGTACTGTCCTGAGTCTTTTTAAATATTTATTCCAGTTGCACACATAGAATCTGTAATTTCCCCCTCTTAACCACACACACATATATAATTCAGTGCTGTTAATTACATTCATGATGTTGTAACATTATCACCACAATCCATTACCAAAACCTTACAATCAACTCTAACAGAAACTCCAAACAAATTGAGCTTTAACTCCCAATTCCTGACCCTTATCCCATTCCGTGTTAAACTATGTTCTAGATTCTAATTTTATGAGTTTTCTTATTCTAATTATTTCATATCCATGAGATCGTACAATATTTGTCCTTTTGTGGTCTGACTTATTTCACTCAGCCTATCTATTACTCATCCATGTTGTCACATGTATCATAATTTCATTTTTTGGGGTGAATAATATTTCAATGTTATGTATTTACATTTTTTAACCATTCATCAGTTGATGGGAACTTGGATTGTTTCCATCTTTTGACATGAGAATAATGCTGTTTTGATCACTGGTTTGCAAATCTCTCTTCAAGGCCTTCCTATAATTGTGTGTGTGTGTGTGTGTGTGTGTGTGTGTGTATACCTATTAGTGGGATTTTTGGGTCATATGGTAATTCTATACTTACTTTCTGAGGAAGTGCTAATGTCTCTTCCATGCCAGCTGTACCATTTCACATTCCCAGAAGCAATGAATGAGTGTTCCTCTTGATCCACATTCTTTCAAATGCTTGGAATTTTCTGTTTGTTTTTTTTAATAGTAGCCATTCTAGTGAGTGTGAAATGGGGTCAAACTGTGTTTTTGATTTGCATTACCCACTTAAAGATGTTGAGCATCTTTTCATGTCCTTTTTGGTCATTTGTACATCTTTGTAGAAATATCTGTTGAAATCTTTTATCCATATTTAAGTGGGTTGTCTTTTTATTGATAAGTTAAAAGATTTTTTAACATATTCTGGATACCAATCCTTACTGGATATACAGTTTCCAAATATTTTCTCCCAATAGATATGTTGTCTTTCCACTTTCAAGATAAAGCTTTTATTTTATTTTATTTTTGTTTTCAAGAAGAAACTTTTGATGCACAAAAGTTTTTAATTTTCATGGGGTCCTTTGTATCTATTTTTTCTTCCATTGTGTAAAATCTAAGAAAACATTGTCTAACACAATATCTTAATGGTGCTTTCCCATATTTTCTTCCGGGAGTTTCGTAGTTCTAGATCTTATATTTAAGACTTTGATCCATTTTGAGGTGATTTTTGTATAAGGTATGAGCTAAGGGTCTTCTTTCCTTCTTCAGCAAATGGAGATGCAGTTTTCCCAGCACAATTGTAGAAGAGACTATCCTTTCCCAGAATGAACTTGGCTTTCTTACCACAACTCAGTTGACCATAAATATGAGGGTTGATTCCTGATCTCTCAGTTGAATTCCATGGTCTATAAGTCTGTCCTTGTGCCAGTAACATGCTGTTTTGATTACTGTGTCTTTAATAAATTTTACAATCAGGAAGTATGAGTTCCTACCAACTTCAATCTTCTTTTTTAAAATAGATTTTTATATTAGGGCCCCCTTACCCTTCCATATAAATTTGATGATTGGCTTTTCCATTTCTACAAAGAAGATTGGTCGAATTTTGATTAATATTGCATCAAATCTATAAACTGCTTTGGGTAGAAATGACTTCTTAATAATAATCAGTCTTCCAATCCATGTACATGAAATGTCTTTCCATCTAATTAGGTCTTCATTAATTTCTTTTAGCAATGCTTTGTAGTTTTCTATGTACAAGTTCTTTATATTCTAGTTAGATTTATTCCTAGATATTTGATTATTTTAGTTGCTATTGTAAATGGAATTATTTTCTTGATTTCCTTCTCAGATTGCTCAATACTAGTGTTTAGGAACACTATCACTGATTTTTACAAGTTGATCTTATGTCCTGAAGCTTTGCCAAACTTGTTTATTAGCTCTAGTATCTTCATTGTAGATTTTTCAGGACTTTCTATATAGAGGATCATGTCATCTGAAAATAGGAATGGTTATACTTCTTCCTTTCCAATATGGATGCCTTTTTAAATTTTCTTGCTGAATTCCTTTGGCAAGAACTTCCAGTGCAATGTCGAATACAGTGGTAACAGTGGGCATCCTTGTCTTGTTCCTGATTGTGGAGGGAAAACTTTCAGTCTTTCACCATTAAGTAGGATGTTAGCTATAGGCTTTTCATATATGCCCTTTATAATGTTGAGGAACTTTCCTTCTACTTCAAGTTTTCTAAGCATTTTTATCAAGTAGGGTGCTGGATTTTGTTGAATGCCTTTTCTGCATTAACTGAGATGACCATGTGGCTTTTATTTCCTTCATTTTGTTAATGTGGTATATTGCATTAATTGATTTTCTTGTGTTGAACCACACTTGCACACCTGGGTGTCTGCTAAAGCTGCTGAGAGCAAAATACCAGATATGGGTTGACTTTTCTTTTCTCCCCCCTCCCCCGACTTGCTGCTGTCTGTGTCCATTCACTGGGTCATCTTCTGTGTGTTTCTTGCCTTCTCTTCTCATTTTCCTCCTCCAGGCTTCACCGGGATTCGATCCTAGGGACCTCCGATGTGGGAGAGAGTCACCCTGTCACTTGGACCACCTCAGTTCCTAGTTTCTGGCACGTCTCGCCTTGACTCTCCCCTGCGTCTCTTTTTGTTGTGTCATCACCTTGCTGTGTGGTTCACTGTGTGGGCCTGGCTCATCTGCTTGCCTTTTCTTTTTTTTTTTTTTTTTAACCAGGAGGCCCCGGGGATTGAACCCATGTTTTCCCATTTGGTAGACAGATGCCTAATCACTTGAGCCACATCCGCTTCCCTGGGTTGACTTTTAAAATAAGGACTTATGAGGGTAAAAGTTTACAGTTCTGAGGCCACAAAAATATTCAAATCAAAGCATCAGTAGAGATGCTTTCTCAACAAAGTCGGCTGCTGGTGATCCTGGAATCCTGCCATGTGGCAAGTCGAAATGGAGGCCATTCTCTGCTAAGGTCTCTGCCTTCCCCTCCAGGTTCACTTTCTTCCCAAGCTGAGCTGTGGGTGATCAGGCACATGGGTCATCTCTCCCTTATCCTTGCTAATAGCTACTCTTGTTATTCCAGCTTCCAGCCTCTTTCTCAGTCTCTTGGGGTTTCTCTCAGCCTCTCTCTCAGACTTTTGGGGTTTCTCTCAGCCTGTCAGCATCTCAGGGTTTTTCTGTCTGTAGGCAGCTGTAGAAAATCATGGAGTCCCTTCACAAATGGCAGGGTATAAATGGCAGCTCCCTTTCTCTGTATGTCTCTGGATAATTCTTCTACCACTTATAAAAGACTCCAGTAAGAGTGACGTGACCCACCCTGGGTCATGCCTCACTGAAGTACTCCAGTCAAAGGCCCGCAACTGAATTAAATCCAATCATAATCTAATCAAAAGCTCTTAACTGAAAGGATCTAATGAGAAGTGATCTAGTCAAAAGGTCCCTAAGCTGAATCTAACCAAAAGATTTCACCACATACAACAGGTTCACAGGCACAGGAATGGGTTCACTTATGAACATAATTTTCTGAGGTCCGCAAAAGACTCAAACCAGGACTAGGATAAACCCCACATGGTCATGCTGTATAATTCTTTTAATGTTCTGTTGAATTTGGTTTCCTAGTACTTTTGTTGAGAATTTTTGCAACTATATTTAGAAGAGATATTGGATGGAAATCTTTTTTTCCATTTAAAAAATTTTATTATAGTATATAATTCATACACAAACATACATAAATAATAAATATATAGTAAAAGTTGTGAAGTTACAAAACAAAAATGCATATCATCATACAGGACTCCCATACATCACCCCACCACCAACACCTTGAATTTTTGTGAAACGTTTGTTAGAAACAGTGAAAGAGCATCATCAATATATTACTACTAACTATAGCTCATATCTTACAGTTTGTGTATTTCCCCAGCTTACCTGATTATTAAAATCCTGTATTTGTTTAATATATTTGTTATAGTTCATGAGAGAATGTTTTCACATTTGTTTTGTAAGCCACAGGCCATATTCCACCACAGGATTCACTGGGTAATACAGTTCCATGCTTTCTACAATGCATTCAAAGTGTACACTCAGTGGCTCTCATTTTCATCACAGAGTTCTGTTGTCATCACGTCACTCAATTTTAGAATGTTTTCATTACCCAAAAGAAAATTCCATACCCCCTTTCATCCCCCAAATTTTGTCCCTTAGTATTTTTATATCTTATTTGCCATTGTTGCAAAAATTATTACAATATTACTGTTAACTATTGTCCATAAGATACATTAATTATAAATTCCTGTTTATCACCATATTCTTAACACTTTGTACAAAAACATTCTTATGTTTATTAATATTTATTCTTATTAATATTTATTTATATATTTAATTTTATTTATTTATATATTTATTCTTATATATTTATATTTATAAATAGTTAACCACAATCTTCATCCACCACTGAAATCACCATATTATACAGTCCCTAGATTATCCTCTAGCTTCCTTTTAAATAATATTTACATTCACAGACTAACCTTTTCAGCCACAATCACATTTTATAAATCAGCATAGTTATACTCACTGTAATCTGTTACCATCAACTCTTTTTATTTCAACACTTTTACAATAAGCTTTGTTAAAAATTCTACACACATTGAGTATCAGTTCCCATTCTCAACCCACATTTTATGTCCTGGTAACCTATACTCTAGAGTTTACCTCTGTGAGTTTACTCAAAGTATTTAGTTCATATTAGTGAGACTATACAATACTTGTCCTTTTGTGCCTGCCTTATTTCACTCAGCATAATTTCCTCAAGTTTCATCCATGTTGTCATATACATCCTGATTTCATTTCTTTTTACACCTGAATAGTATTCCATTGTATGTATATACCATATTTTGTTTATCCCTTCAGTGGTTCATGGACACATTGGCTGTTTCCTTATTTTAGCCATTGTGACTAATGCTTCTATGAACATCAGTGTGAAAATAGTTTCCATTCTTGTTTCAGTTCTTCTGAATACATTCAGAGTAATGGGACTGCTGGATCATATGACACGTTTATACATATAGCTTCTTGAGGTACCACCAAACTGTCTTCCAGAGAAGTTGCACCATTCTACATTCCCACCAACAATGAAGGAGTGTTCTTATTTCTCCACATCATCTCCAGCAATTGTAGTTTTCTGGTTTATTTTAATAACTGTCATTCTATAAGGTGTTAAATGGTATATTGCGGTTTTGATCTGCATTTCCCTAATAGCTAAAATGTTGAACCATTTGTATTTCATCCTTGGAAAAATGCCTATTCACGTCTTTTGCCCATTGGTTAATTGGGTTGCTTGTCTTTTTATCTTGAGTTGTATGATCTCTTTATATAACATGGATATCAAACCCTTATCAAATATGTGGTTTCCAAATATTTTTTCCCATTGAGTCATCTGCTTTTTTACCCTGTTCACAAAGCCTTTTAAAGAACAAAAGTGTTACATTTGGAGGAGGTCACATTTATCTATTTTTACTTACAATGCTCATGAGTTTAGTGTAAGGTTTAAGAAAATACTACTACTCCTGTAGAATTTTTAATAATGTTTATTGTAAAAGCTTGGAAATGAATAGTTGATGGTAACACATTAAACTGAGAGTAAATAACATTGCTGACTTATAAATGTGATTGTGGCTGAAAGGGATATCTGTGGACATAAATATCAATTGAAAGGAAGCTAGGGAATAATCTAGGGGGTGTAAAACAGTGATTTCAGTGGTGGATGAAGATTGGGGTTAATAATAAAAAAGAATGCCCTTCTTTTACAAAGTCCTAAGAATATGGCAATACACGGGAAAATTACAACTTATGTAATTTATGGATGACAGTAATATTGTAATATTTTGAAGCAATGGCAAGAATATATAATTTCAATACAAGGGACAACAATAGGGGGATATAAAAGGGTATGGGATTTTACCTTTTGGAGAAATGAAAATGTTCTAAAATTGACTGCAGTTATGACAGCACAATTCTGTGATGATAATGAGAGCCACTGAGTATACACATTGAATGGACTGTACAAAATATGGGAATGTATAACACAGGGAAACAATTGGTGGAAGATGGACTCTGGTTAACAGGACAAATATGAGAATGTTCCCTCATGAACAATGACAAATATATAATACTAATACAAGGAGTTAATAATCAGGTGGGTTGGGGGGGAAATACACCAAATGTAAAGATATGAGTTATAGTTAGTAATAATACATTGACAATACTCTTTCATAGTTTGTAACAAAAGTTACACAACAATGAAGGTGTTGTTGGTAGGGTGATATATTTGTTTTTTAAGTTCACAACTTAATCGAACCCTGCACCTCCTATATGGTAGATGGGAGCCCAATTGCTTGAGCCACATCTGCTTCCCTACCACAAGATCTTGAAGATATTTCCCTACATTTTCTTCTAAGAGTTTTACGGTTGTAGCTTTATATTTAGGTCCTGGATCCATTTTGAGTTAATTGTTCTAAACAGTGTGAGATAGGGATACTCCTTTATTATTCTGGATATGGATATCCAGTTCTCTCAGCACCATATGTTGGATAGACTGTTGTTATGACCCAGCTGGGTGAACTTGACAGCCTTGTCAAAAATCACTTGACCATAGATGTGAGGGTCAATTTCTGAGTTTGTGATTCAGTTCCAATGGTCAATATGTTTATATTTATGTCAGTACCATGTTTGTTTTTTTTAACCACTGTACATAAGTAATATGATTTAAAGTCAGGAAATGAGAGTCCTCCAACTTTGTTCTTGAGACATTTTTGGTTCTTCTGGACCACTTATCCTTTCAATAAATTTGATAATTGGCTATTCCATTTCTGCAAAAATGCTGTAGGAATTTTTTTATTGGGATTGCATTGAATCTGTAAATCAGTTTGAGTAGAACTGACATCTTAATATTTAGTCTTCCAATCCATGAACACAGAATGTCCTTCTGTTTATTTAGGTTTTTTAAAAAAATTTTTAGCAATGTTTTACAGTTTTCTCAATATAGGTTATTTATGTCTTTGGTTAAGTTTATTTCTAAATATTTGATTGTTTTAGTTGCTATTATAAATGGAATTTTTTTTCTGACTTCCTTCTCAATTGCTCATCAGTAGTATATGAAATGCTACTAATTTTTTGCATATTAATCTTGTATCTTGCCATTTTGCTGAACTGGTTTATTATTTCTAGTAGCTTTGCTGTGGATTTTTTGGTGACAGTAGGCATCCTTGTCTTGTTCCCAGTCTCAGTGGGAAGATTTCAGTTTTTCATCATTGAGTACAATGATAGCTGTGGGTTTTTCATATATGCACTTTACCATGTTGGGAAAGTGTCCTTCTATTCCTATCTTTTGTAGTATTTTTATCAAGAAAGGATGCTGTGTTTTGTTAAATGCCTTTTCTGCACCAAAGAGAGAATCATGTGATTTTTCTTCATCAATGTATTGGGTTTATTATACTAATTGATATTCTTGTGTTGAACCACCCTTGCATAGCTGGGATAAAACCCACTTGATCATGGTGTATCATTCTTTTAATTTTTTTTAATTTGGTTTGCAAGTATTTTGTTGTGGATTTTTGCATCTATATTGATTGAAATATTGGTCTGTAATTTTCTTTTTTCATAGTATCTTTACCTGATTTTGGAAGAGTTTGAGCAAGACTGGTATTAAATCATCTTTTAATGATTGGTATAATTCACCTGTGAAGCCATCAGATCCTGGGCTTTTCATCTGTAGGAGGTTTTTGATGAGTGTTTCATTGTCTTTACTAGTGATTTGTTTGTTGAGGCCTTCTATTTCTTCTAGGGTCAGTGTGGGTTGTTTGTTGTTTCTAGGAATTCATCTATCTCATCTACATTGTCTACTTTCTTGGCAAACAGTTGTTCATAGTATCCTCATATGATCTATTTTATACTGCAGAATCAGTTGTAATGCACCCCCTCTCATTTCTGATTTCATTTATTTGCATCTTCTCTCATTTGTTCTTTCTCAGTCTAGCTAAAGTTTTGTTGATTTTATTGATCTTCCAAAGATACTTTAGGTTACAGAAAAGTCACATAGAAAATATAAGGTATTCCCCTATACTCCACCCCGTCCCTTCTCACATTTTCCCTATTGATAACATCTTACATGAGTATGGTACAGTTATTAAAATTGATGAACAAATATTGAAGCACTGCTACTAACCATGATCAATGGTTTACATTATGGATTACATTTTGAACAGTACACTTTTATAGGTTTTGACAAAATTTAAAATGGCCTTTATCTGTCATTGCAAGATCATGCAGAACAATTCTATTGCACTAAAAATGCCCTATGTTCCATCTAATCTATTCTTCCCTCTCCCTCCCCTTGGAACCTATGGTAACCCAGTAAGCTTCAAATTTTGAAGAGTAAGGCTCATAGTTGCATGCAATATTGAGGGTTTAATGTATTGGTCTGTTTTCTGTTATTAGGCACTGCTTATGTTCTCAAAAGATTCTTGCCCTTCTGACTGAGACCACAGTAGTACTCCCCAGAATGGGAGTTTAATATCTTCTTGTTTATTGTGTGGGTCTCCACCCACTGAGATAACACATTATGACAAGACAAAAATTTTCATTTTCCACAGAAGCATGCCCCCAGTTTGTCCTATTCCACATATTGCTCCACCCCAAACACTCTGCACCAGTAATCCTCCCCTGCCATATTTGCCAAAAGGACATTCCCATCATTGTAGTTTTATCCACATACCAACAAATTACCAGAGTTCGCCTGTTCCTTCCTCCTGTTCTCTCCCCAGTTCCATGGAGAGTCCAACCAAATGCCCTTACCCTACTCTACTCACATTCCAGCACCATTGACACCCCCCCCCCCATATCCCTGCATCAACATCACCCCCATCCACTGCACAACCACCCTTTTCCACCTCATCATAGATTTTGCCCATATTGAGCATTGGCTCACCACATTCTACCCTCTTTTTGTCTCCTGATAACCTATCTTCAAGACTCTAGTTCTGTGAGTCTGCTCAATAGTTCTAGTTCTGTGAGTTTGCTTAAGTTATATCAGCGAGGTCATGTAATAGTTGTTCTTCACTGACTGGCTTATTTCACTCAACATAAGATCTTCAAGATTAATCCATGTTGTCCCGTATGTTAATACTGCATCCCTTCTTACAGCTGAGTAATATTCCATTGTATGTATATACCACACTTTCCTTATCCTTCATCTGTTGATGGACACAGGTTGCTTCCAACTTTTGGCAATAGTGAATAATGTGGTTATGAACATTTGTGTGCATATATTTGTTCATGTCCCTGCTTTCAATACTTCTGGGTATATACCCAGCAGTGGGATTCCTGGATCATATGGCTGTTCTATAGTTAGCTTCCTGAGGAATCGCCAAACTTTCCTCCACAATGGCTGTGACATTCTACATTCCCACCAGCAGTGGATGAGTGTTCCCTCTCCTCCACATCCTCTCCAACACTTGTAATTCTGTATTTTATTAATAGCCATCAGTCTAATAGGTATAAGATGATGTCTCATTGTAGTTTTGGTTTGCATTTCCCTAATAGCCAGTTTCATGTGCTTTTTAGCCATTTGTATTTCTTCTTTGGTGAATTGTCTACCAAAATCTCTTGCCCATTTTTTAAAAGAGTTGTTTGTCTTATTTTTTAGATGTAGAGTTCTTTTATTTATGCTGGATATTGGGCTCTTATTGGATACATGGTTACCAAATATTTTCTCACATTGAGTAGGCTGCCTTTTCACTTTCTTGACAAACTCCTTTGAAGAGCAAAAGTGTTTAATTTTGAGGAGGTCTGATTTATCTATTTTATCTTTCATTGCTCATGCTTTGGATGTAAAGTTTATGAAACCATTTCCTACTACAAGATCTCATAGATGCTTCCCTACATTATCTTCTAGGAGGTTTATGGTCTTGGCTCTTATATTTAGGTCTTTGATCCATCTTGAGTTGATTTTCATATAGGGCATGAGATGGTGATCCTCTCTTACTCTTTTGGATATGGATATCCAGTTCACCAAGCACCATCTGTTGAAGAGGCCATTATGTCCCAGTTGTAGGATTGGTGGCCTTGTTATGCAAGGATCTTTATCAGAACACTCAGTTCTGTTCTACTGGTCAGTATCTCTATCCTTTTCCCTATACCATGCAGTTTTGACACTGTTGAATTGTAGCATGCTTTAAAGTCAGGTAGCATGATTCCTCCAATTTTGTCTGTTTCTGTTCATCTGTGAAGACTTTAAACACCCTCACTTTTGAAGGACAATTTTGCTGGATAAAGAATTCATGGCTGGCCATTTTTTCAGTTAAAGTACCTCAAATACATCATACCACTTTCCTCTCACCTCCATAGTTTCTGATGAGAGATCAGCACTTTGTCTTATGGAGGTTCCCTTGTATGTGATGCTTTGCTTTTCTCTTGTTGCTTTCAAAATCCTCTCTATATCTCTGAAATTTGTTATTCTGAATGGTAGGTGTCTTGGAGTATGTCTGTTCAGATTTATTCAGTTTGGGGTGCATTGTCCTTCTTGGATATTGATATTTATATCTTTCAAAGGGTTGGATAGTTTTCAGTTATTATTTCCACAAATATTCTTTCTGCCCCTTTTCCATTCTCTTCTCCTTCTGGAATACCAAGAACACATATGTTTGTGCTTTTTGCAATGCCATTCAATTCCCTGGGACACTGTTCATTTTTTTCCATTCTCTTCTCTTTCTGTTCTCCTATCTTTTCAATTTCAGATGCTTGGTCCTACAATTCACCAATTCTGTTCTCCACCAATTCAAATCTACTGGTATATGCCTGTAATTTTGTTGTTGCTGTTTTTTGCTTTGTTTTGTTTTGCTTTTTGTAATGCGTTTTTAGTGTCACCCATTGTGTCTTTCATTCTCATAAGCTCTGTTACTTTTCTTTGCAGGCTTACAAATTGCTCTTTGTACTCACCCAGTGTCTTCTTAATATTTTTCATCTCTTTAATCATATCTTCCTTCAACTCTTTGAATTGATTTAGGAGATCTGTGTGATTGTCATTAATAGTTGTCTTAAACCCTGTCTCATCAGGAGCACTCTCCTGGTCAGATGATCCCCATATCAGTTCTCTGAGACACGTTTTTGCCCTTCATCCACTGTTTTTGTGAGAGTTGAGCCCTGTCTACCTACTCTGATGCCATCTTTTGGAAGTAAGTCCTGTGTAATTTTTTTTAATGTGGGATGTTTATCTGGCTTTGTAATGGTGGTGATGTTGGCCTCATAGAAATAATTAGGGAGTTTTGCCTTATCTTCACTATTTGGAAGAATTTGAGCAGGATTCGTGTTGAGTGTTCATTGACTGTTTGTTTTGTTTTGTTTTTTTTAAGATTTATTTATTTATTTATCCCCCCCCCCCCTTGCTGCTTGTGCTTGCTGTGTCCATTTGCTGTGTGTTTTTCATTGACTGTTAAAATTTTCCTTTGAAGCCATGTAGCCCAAGGCTTTTCTTTTTTGGGGAGGTTTTGGATAGCTGATTCAAACTTTAGTTATCCTTATATTAAAAAGGAAGAAAGATTTCAAATCAGAGGTCTACTTTAACACTGAAGGAACTAGATAAAGAAGAGAAAATTGAACCCGTAGTGAAAAGAAGGAAATAAAGATTAGAACAGAGATAAATAAAGATTAGAACAGAGATAAATAAAATACAGTATAGAAAAAAACAAAAAAGAGAATGATCAAAACCATAAATTGGTTCTTTAAAAAGATATATCAAATTGACAAAACTTCAACTAGAGTGACGAAGGAAGAAGGAGAGAGGACAAAAATTACTAAATTCAGAAATAAAAAGTGGGGACATTTTTACTGACTTCACTAAAATAATAATTTAAACAGTTTGGATTACATTTTCTCTTTCTTTGACCCATTATCGGTCATCTCAGTTCTGGTTTCTCTGAAAGGGTTTGGGTCAGTGAACATTGATGGCTCTTATTTATTCAGCCTTGAAACTGATTCAGGTAGTACCCATATACATCCAAAGTAATCCCTAGCATCCTAGGTTGGCCAATGACTTCTTCGCACCTCTTCAATTACTTCTCTCACAAGTGGTTTCCTTCAACGTTAATCCCCAAACTTGGGCTTTAATAAACAACACAACCAAACCAGTGTCTGTCATTCTGTCAATAACACTCCTCAGCCTGTTCATGTACCAAACTCTGATGTTCAAAAATGAGACAGATATAATTAACACCTGACCTTTTGGAGTTCATTGTCTCAGGGAGGAGGCAGTCTAGAAGAGAGTATTAGTGGTACAGACTTTGCTAGAAACACCGAGGCTTTGGTAAACTGTGGATAGGGACTGTATTAGTCAGCCAAAGGGGTGCTGATGCAAAATACCAGAAATTGGTTGGTTTTGATAAAGGGTGTTTATTTAGGGTAGAAGCGTACAATTACCAGGCCATTAAGTATAAGTTACTTCCCTCACCAAAGTCTACTGCCACATGTTGGAGCAAGATGGTTACTGATGATTGCCAAGAGTTCAGGCTTATTTGATTCCTCTCTTCCCGTTTCTCTCTGGGCTCAGCTACTGTGCTCTTTCTCCACAAGGCCAGCTGCAGACTATCAGGCAAATGGCTCATCTCTTTTCCTGGGGCCTTCTCTCCTTCTTCACATCCAAGCTCCTCTGTGTGCTTACTTCCCAGGGCTCTAGCTCAAAAACTCAGCATCAAAACTCCAACATCAAAACTCCAACTCTCTTCTCTTGCCATGTCTTTTATCTGTGAGTCTCTACCCACCAAGGGGAGGGGACTCAATGCCCTACTGAAGTGGCCCAAAGCCCTAATCATAATTTAATTAAGTAAAACTAAAACCTCTGAATCCAATACATTCTAATATGCCCAGAGGAAAAGGTCAGTTTACAAACATAATCCAATATTACTTTTTGGAATTCATCAATAATATCAAACTGCTACAGGGACCAACATTGGACTTTGAATATTCAAGGAAGGCTTCCAAATTGTTGTTACTTAGACCAGTATCTGAATGAAGGGCATCCTGGATGTTCTTGCAATGTGTTCCAGCAATAAAGGACTTCATAGGCAAGTCACTAATGAATTTTTAGAGGTAGGAACCTCGCATGTTGCATTAGGACATGCCACACAACAGCAGCAGAATATACATTATTCTTAAGCGCACATAAGATATTCTCCAGGGTAGAACATATGTCTGGTCTCAAAAATGTCTAAAAATATT
>JAQZBX010020795.1:0-32737 GCA_029593785.1 Cabassous unicinctus | reverse complement strand
CCCCCCCCTCTCTACCCCCCCCTCTCTCTACCCCACCCCCTCCTCTCCCCCGCCCCATTCACCAGAAGAAAGCTCAGGGAAGTGGGGGTGGGTAGATGGGGGTCACTCACATTTATTCAAAGTCAGCCTGAGTACATCACTGCTCGATAGGGAAGCTAGGAGGAGAAGAGAAGGTGAGGGCAGGGGACTTGGGCAGAGGGGAAAAAAAAGAAAAAGAAATATCGGACCCTGAGGTGAGAGGGCAGGGTTCAAGTCCAGACTACAGATCTGTTGAAGAGGTTTCAGGCAGGCAGGCCTCCACTTGACTTTCTCATCAGCCAGCTTTATGGATTTTCAGCTGCTCCCTTTCCACCACTGCTCCTTACATCTTCCCGCTGCTAATTACCCGAGCTTCCTAAAGAACGCAGAGCCGAATGCAGAGCCGGCCCGCCCATGCCCTAAAAAGCATTCTGGAAGCCTTCATCCGGGTCACAAGGAAAGTGGGGCCTTGTTGGCTAAATATTTGAGAGGGTTAGGGGAGAAATATACAAGGAACAGCTCAGCTCAATTTAATCCCTCCAATCAAAACAAAAGGAGCTCCAAATAATTGTAGGCCTGGCAAGTGGAGTATTGGAAGAAAGTGCATAAATAATCGTATTTGTTATGCACTATTAAAAATTCAGAAAGATTTTAAATTCAAGTGATAATCTGGTCATCCTGAGGGATAGGCTTGTATTTAATAGCCAGGTGTTTTTACCTATTCAATTATGATGAGAAATATTCTAATGAAGTCATAAACCTCAGCAGAGGAATGTTAATCACCTGTACACGCTCTGTTAGCGCTGTGTTGAAAAACACACCTGCCCAAGCTGAGCTTCCTCCTAACGTGGATAATTCAGTGTCGCCTTCTTCCCTTCAGTGGTCCCCAGGACCTGGAAATGTGACTAAAGACTACACAGCTCAGCTGATGGTCTGATTGTCTCTCTGATGGCCGTATGTCTATCTGAGCAAAGAGCCAGGAGTCAAGAATGCATTTCTCTCCAAATTTATACAACAGAGTGAAATGACATTGTTTCACACAGTGCTGGTTTAGGCTTTCCATTTAAAATACAGAGTGCGCAATCATTTCTGAATTTCAGATAAAAAATGATTTTTTAAAGTATAAGTATGTCTCTTGCAATATTTGGGTTATACTTATACCAAAAAGTTATTTGTGGCTTTTCTGAAATTCAAATTTAACAGGGTGTCCTGTGTTTTTACTTGCTAAGCTCGGCAACTCTTTGCAGGTTCCTCTTAATTCCTCTTAAATTACAAGGTACTTCTTGTAAACAAATGAATGTATCCAATGATTTTAAGTCACCAATTAAAAAGAAATACTCATAAAAGGATTTGTTCAAATGTTTTCGGATCTAGTTCCTGACACTGAAAAATGAGATGTTACACCCTGTGCAGATTCCTCTGTCTGGTTGAGAGCTATTTCATTCAGTCTTGACATATAAACTCCACCAATTCAAGTGGTTGCAGTGGGCAGGTGCCTGCCTATTCAGCTCAGTTGTATAAAAAGAAGGATGCTGGATAAAAAAATTCCCACAGCTGGTTTACGCAAGCTCAGGTCACACTGTCATCCCCCCGAATCAGGCCAGCCCTGCCCTGGCTGCGTCCAAAGCCCTTGTGCACACCCCTGCTCAGCGCACGCTCAGCCCGGCATCTTGCATCTTCCGGCTCAGCAACGAGCAGTGAGCGGCCACACTCACTAGATCCTGCCACTCGAAGGCGGGCGGGAAAATGTGCCCTGCTTCCATGCTCAGGACTTGATCTCCTCAAGGAGCTGTGATGTCACCACGTTAAGCTAAAACAACCACCAAACAGAAGAGCAGGAGAACAGGCTGAGCGGGGAGGCGGAGGAGGAGTGGGAAACACCCTCCCTTGTTTGTATCACCAGCTGGATGGAGCAGGCTCGGTGCTGGAAGTGCCCCTGTAAAGAAAACCGAGGGTGGCAGGCGCTGGCCCTCAGGTTTGCTCTCTGCTAGGAGGTCAGAGGGCATTGTCACAGCCTTTATTTAGTTTACTAAATAAATAGAATGATTAGATTTCTATTTCCATGATTTTTTTCCATAACAGACTTTATTTTTTAGAGCAGTTTTAGGTTTACAGAAAAATTGAACAGAAAATACCTAGGATTTCTATATACTGCCCCCCCCCCCAATTTCCCCTGTTATTAACATCTTACATTAGCGTGGTACATTTGTTCAATTGATGAAAGAAGATCGATGCATTATTAGTACCTAAAGTCCCATAGTTTACCTTAGGGTTCACTCTTCCTGTTGTACGGTTCTGGGTTTTGACTAACACATAATGTCATGGATGCATCATTACAGCATCATGCAGCATAGTTGTACTGCCCTAAAAGTCCCTGGTGCTCTATCTATTCATGCCTCCATCCTTTCTCCTGAACCCCTGGCCATCACTTGTCTCTTTATTCTCTCTATAGTGTTGCCTTTTCCAGACTGTCATAGAGTTGGGATCGCACAGTATGCAGCCTTTCCAGCCTGGCTTCTTTCACCTAGCAATGTGCATTTGAGGTTCCTCCTTGTCTCTGTATATTTTTTGACTACATGTTCTTAATACTTTATGGGAGGCAGGGCATGTGAAATCTCACACATACATTTGCTGGGCCCAATATAAATATTCATAAAGAGAGGAATGTATTCCAGAACGCAGATGGCCAGGTGGAGAATGAGGCACTGGGTCAGCTGGCCTGGGGCTTTTGGATAACTCCTGCCCAGTGGGCAGGGAACAGCACTCTAATTTCTGGGATGATCAGGAGAAACCTGGTCTTTGAGATGACTTCCACCACCTAGTCCAAAGGAGCATGTCGTTTGCGCGGCTCCACCACCCACCACGTTGATGGTGCACAAGCAAAGCAACACAAGCTCACGGCTTCGTCTGTGCACGGCTTGCCCGGCTCCCCACCCCCGCCCCATGTCCATGGTGGCCTCGGCCAGCCTCTCTATGGATTCTGCAGGCAGCTGGCTCTGGAAAAGTGCAAAATGGGGCTCATGGTCTTGGTTGCAATCAAAGTGTATGTTCATCAGCAGTCACAGTATTTGATCTAGGAAACAGTAAAGGTGATGAGTGACAAGATGCTTTTCAGGATGGTTTTCTTTTCTAAAGGGGGAAGAGAGCAGGTGGTAAACAAATACTTGAAAGAGAAAAGAGAAAGTGTGTGTGACTTCTTGAGAGTCAGAAAATGGAACTTTCTAGGAGAAAAGAAAAATTCTTTCTCCCCTGCCTCTTACTGATGGTGAAATGATTTGTCCTTTTTCTCTGTTATGTGGGAAGGCAGGGGCAAGGCCTGTCTTCTTAGGAAATTTTGGTGAGACAAAACAGTAGGATTTGAGGGCTTTGGGAGTCTGAAGCAAAAAGCAGTTATCTCCTTTGTGGGGTTTCTCATTAAGAGGGAAGACATATCTTCCCTGAAAGTAGATTATAAAATAGGCTTCATTATTTAAGAAAAAAAGAAAAAGAAAAAAAAAAGAAAAAAGAATTCCACAAGTAAAGCAGAGATGTTCTGTTTCATTTCTTCTAATTTAGGAATTCAACTAGTCCAAATGTTTATTGTGGGGGCGGTTTTATTGTGGTAACATAAATACAACTCAAAATTTTACATTTTAACTACTTTCAAGTATACAATTTGGTGGTATTAATTACACGTGTATTGTTGTGCTACCATCACCACCATCCATTATTGAAACCAAATGGTTTTGGATGCAGCTTTTCCTGAGGGCTGTGGAAGCCATTTTCCTCTTGGGCCCAAAGCACATGGAAAAGTGTATTCTGTTTAAATATAGCACAGCTACATTAATATTATGACAATGAACTCCAAAAGTATCGCCTGGGTATCAGTCGCTGAAATACATAGCTTGTAGCTGCAGACAGGACAAATGAACATGGACAATATCTGGAAGACAGACTTCTGCTTTCAGAGCATTACAGTCTATGAATTCCTACTTATATTCATGTACGTGAGTATGTGGAGAAAAACTGTTTGTGTATACTGGGCATCCAGAAGCAATTTCCTGCTGCAGTGAGTCTAATGTATTCAGTAACCTTCTGTTTATTTGGGTATTATTTGCTGAAAACACTTGGAAAGCTTTGGCATCCGAGTGTAGGAAAGCCCCGGCTGTGTGTGGACACGGAGCTTCCCCTTCACACACCAGCGGCCCAGACCCACACAGGCAGCCGGGCCGCCGTCTCTCTTTACTGCACAGCATCAAATAAGGTCAGTAATGCTGCTTGTGCTCCCTTCTCCTTTTATTGTCCATGTTATCGAGGAAACCTATAAAAGTTCCCTCTTTTGATATCTTGACCCACGGTGTTGCTCGCATGCTGCTTTGTGGTTTAGAGATTTAAAGAAACAGAGAGGGAAAAGGAGTGAGAGAGAGAGTTTGCCTTAGGTGATAAACAGCAGTGTAAGGCCAGAGGCCTTGTGAAGAGAAAGAAGAAGGAGAAGTGGGGGCAGGGAAGAGAAGCAGCAGCAGCAACAAGGGAGTTTGGAAATATTTGGGGGTTTGGGACACTTACAAAAGGAGGCGGGCAGGGGGTGTGTAAGTGAAGGCATAAAACCAGTTTCACTTGATAACAATATAAAATAGAATTCCAGACATTCACAAACTCATTTACACTCCAGGTCAGATGCAGAGACAGGTGTATAAAACCCATTTCCACAAGGCCTCGCTGTCACGTGAGAAACACTTGGAAATCCACAGGTACATTGTTCAACTCTCCCATTCTTCAAAGAGAGAAAATGCTGTTTTGATAACATAGGTTATTGGTTGCTGTTTTCGGTGGGACGTTAAAATTACCTGCTATCATTCCCCCCATGCAGTTTCCCCTGTCAGGCTCACACCTTCTCAGATGGACCTCATTCCCCATGTCCCCTGCTTCATCTGTTGCTGGCAGTATTTCTTCCCGTAGGATGCCTTAGTGACTTGGATTTGCATACTGCCATTAATGTATTGAGGTGACCACCACAAGCTACCTGTGGCTCTCACTGCATGCACGTACAAGGCAATATGATTATCTTTTTTAATGGCAAAAGAAGGTGCTTATTGCAGTTGGGAGTTTTGCCAGTGACCAGGATGGGCATATCTACCTGCTAATTTTTTTCCAAATGCGTCTTTGGGGGATGTCAGGCTAGCCAATGCAGTGAAACTAAACTGTCAGGACTTCGCTGTGTTGGCAGATAAACGTGTGCCAGAAGTGAGGACAATGGGCTACGCAAAGAATACAACCACTTGAGATGGTGATGGCAACACACGTACTTGGTTCTTTCCATTGTCCATCCCCTCTGATCCTTTCTTTGATGGGAGGTAGGATTGTTTCCGGAAAGGAGAGAATATGTATATGACTTTTTCAGAGAGATGTGATTTTTAGAAATAAGTGTTGAGGTCTTTGTTTCTGGGAGGCAGTGATTATGCCCATCTCATTAAGTATACCTTCAGAGCTGGAGTTTGGATTTCATACTCAAGTGGAAGGCAACTGTTTCCTTTTTCACGGACTTTTAAAATTAATATTCCAGCAGTCTGTAGTGAAATTTTTTCCAAACCTTGCACAGCAGAAGAAATAGAAGAGGGCATAAGATAAGACACTGGAGAACATAACATGATAGTTTTCCCATTTTTAATTCTAGGCTGGCTAGTGAGAAAACATAACAAAACAAAGATGGGATCGTAATGGGCACAATAGGTACATAAGCCAGGTGAGAATATACTCCTCACACTCAACGCTCAGAATGCTCCCATCTGATCACCGGGAGACCCCACTGCTTTAATTCTCACAGTTTACTGATGCCAAAAATATATAAAAATACAAGAAAATCAGAAGGCAGAAATGACTGATCAAGACCACTCCAGAAAACTTATAAAGCAGTTAGCCCATATAAGAACGACTTAGAATGAAGATAGAGAGAAAAGTTATTTTAAGCAATGGCCTTTTCAATCCTGCATCAGTTAGTCCCAAACTCTTGTTTGGGCAGATTCGAGATACTATTTTGTGGCTTAAAAATCCATAGGATTTCAGCAATGCCAAGACCCTAAAAACGGCGAGCTTTGCCCCTTTGCTGTGCTTCAGTTTTTCCTGGTAATGTGTGGGAGAAGACTGACTCCCCACACCAGCATCATTTCATGGGTTCCTGAAGAGTGGCTGAGCTGCTTCAGGTGGGATGGGCTGGTCTTAGACCCTCAGATATTGGAACATCATTGTAGCCTCTGTATTTGTAGGTCTCAGAGGCTACTCCCCTAAGTCATTGAGAAATGACTTTGGAACAGGAATCAAAACACAAGGAAACACTCCTGAGCTTTCTTCTGGTAGGACTGGAAATAGTATTGGCAATGCTGAACTCCAAGCCATCAGCAACTGAAATTTTGAAGATAAACATCAGCTGGAAGCATCAATGTCTACTTAGGGCTTGGATATGCTGTGTTGAGTGAATAAATTCAATTGGTAGTAACCGAGACAGGTCTCTTATTTGCCCAGCATACGATGAGATAGATAACTTATTGCTGATATCTTTTGGATGATCAGGTCAGATAAACCCTAAGGCAAATTAACATGGAGTTGAAAGGTAGAATTGGCCACTGCTCACTGTGTGCGTTTCTTTTTCTTTTTTTTTTAATAAAGAATGTCATTGAATTAACCTATGCAAATACATCTTTCCAAATAATAAAACACAGATCCCTTATTTAAATGTATGCCTACCACGTATTGCTTTCATTTTAATAACAGCAGATTAGTTCATTCCATCACGGACCCTGAAAACTTAGTCCTCTGACAAGTGCATACTCCTCGCACGATACAGAAGTGACATAGAGAAAATCACGTGAGAACAGGGACAGCTTCAGAGACTAACTTAACCTGGAGCGGCATTTCCCCCAGCGTGTCCTCAGTATCCCTTGTGAAGGCACATAGAGGAGCATTTCTTAATATCTTATTTATTCTAAAACATAATTAGCACATTAAATCTGATTTTGTAGATATTTTGGCTTAGGTTACAGTTAAATAAGGTAACACTTTGCAGATTGAAGGAATTGCATTTCTTTTCTGTAGTACATTGGCTTTGATGATACACTGTTATGTCAAGAATCATAACTGGTACAAGAATGTTTAAAGTTGACAAATGATGGCCTTTTGGGAAACACTGGCCAATATAAACTGAGGAAGCAGCTTCCAAATTTTTCGCTGCTAAGATTGTATTTTACTATTTTCTCCTGTGGAAATTTTATATTCTGAAAGATTTTTTTCATCTTATGCAAATACATTCATTACATGATAATTTGTATAAACTGAAAGGCTACTGCTGTAATCCAGGTGGGAGATGATGTTGGCTCTGACCAGGATGGTAGCCATGGGGTGATAAGAAGTGGTCAAGGTCAGATTCTGTGTACATTTTGAAGGTAGGGTCAAGAAGACTTCCTAATGGATTACATGAGGGGTATGAGAGAGAGAGAGAGAGAATCAAGATGGCGCCAATGTTTTTTTCTTGAGCAACTGAAAGGATGGCGTTGCCATCTACTGAGATAGTTAAGTCTGATGATTAAAGTTAATGAAGAGCAGATTTACAGAAGATAAGCTACTTTAGTTGATTTTCAGATGTCTATTAAAAAGTCCCAGTGAAGACATTGAATAGCCCATTGAGTTATTTAATTCTGGAATTTGGAGGAGAGGTCTGAGCTAGAGATAAAAATGAAGGAGTCTTTGAGACATAGATGATATTTAAAGCCGTGAAACTGGGTGAGGTCGCCAAGAAGGTGATGGTAAATAGAGAAGAGGATCAAGAACCAAGCCCTTGAATCCTCCATGAAAGGATTGCAGAGAAAAGAAATCAACAGAGGTGATTGAGAAGCAGCAACTAGTGAGGCAGGAGGAAAACCAGGAGAGGGGTGTCCTGGAAACCAAGAGAATGTCAAAGAAGAGAGGTGACCAACTGTGTCACATGCTACTGATAGGTCAAGTAGGATGAGGACTGAGCATTCACTATTGGATTTGGCAAAGTGGAGGGAATTGGTGACTTGATGAGAACAGTGTCGGTGCAGGAGTGATGTGGAAAGCCTGATCGGGCCATTGCTAGGAGAGAATGGGAACAGAGGAACTGGAGACAGTGAGAATAGATAACTCTTTTGAGGAGTTTACAAACAAAGGAGAAGTAAAGAAATGGGGAGGTAGAAGGTGGAGGAAGTGAGGATAAAGGAAGGTTTTATTTTATACTTTTTAAGATGAGAGGAATAACAGTATGTTTGTGTGCTCATGGAAATGAACCAGAGCAGAGAGGGAAAAATGGATGGCGCAAGAAAAAAAGGAAGAATAGTTGCAGAGATAGCCTTCAGGAGGCAGGAGGGGTAGGAGCTAGCATGCAGCGAAGCTATTGGCCGTATACAAGAACATGAATAGTTTATGTATGATAACAAGAAGGCAGACTATGAAGACGCAGGTGCTGGTTAGTGGGTGGAGGTGGTAGTCAAGTCTTTGGAAATTCACTTCTAATTGCCTCCCTTTTCTCAGTGACCTAGAAGCAACGTCCTCACCTAAGAGTTAAGATAAGGAATCAGGCATTGACTGTTTGGGGATAGAAGGAAAGAATATCATAGTCATCTTGTCATCTTGGAGAGTGAGATGGTCAATGGACTAGGTAAAAACAATGCAATTGCCAGGTAGCATGACAAGTCTGCTTTTAGGTTCATGTTCACGATATGGGGATAATTATTATTCCCATTGCATGAGGAAATTCAGCACAGAGAAGTTGTTACTTGCTTAAGTTTGCACCACTAGTAAGTGACCAGGTTAGCGTTCAAGATTAGGCAGTAAAGCTCCAGAGCCCACCCATTTAAGCACTATGAGATGTTTCTAGAGTTAACTAGTGAATGACTGTGATTTCCTCTTTTAATGATGACAGTTACTAAATGTTACTAACATAACAGTATTCTATCTATAGGGTATAGCAAATCCACAGTTCAGATCCATCAAAGGTGATATCCTTAATTAAAAAGACAAAACAAATCCTGTATAAAAGTGCTCAGATAAGAAAGGCAGTGAATAAATTCTGGATTTGTGTTATTTGAAGGGAAAGTTATTATTGAAAGGTTTTCAAAATTGTTTAAATAGTAGGAGATGTTGACCTGGAAGGTGGGAAGAGACTGGTCTAGACATATTGGGCAGCCGGGGTATGTTAAGCAGTGCTAAGGGGCACTGAAGGATGGCCAGGGCTCTGCCAGGCCTGAGCCCAAAACCAACTAGACCTGGAACTAAGATTCCCCTTTGGAAAGGCGAGATAGCTCAAGTCTTTCAAAAGGCATGAATTCACAAGTTTTCCAATAAATAATGATGGTTTGAAGGAAAAAAAACGATTTGGCATGCTTGGCCATAAATAAATATAACCCCTGTGTCATCTCTCCTGTTAAGCAGCAGCAGTGAAACAGCTTTTAGGTTTTCAGCATGTTGGCATGTTTCTCCCATACAGAACTATCCCACATGGTGGCCGGATGTTTGGCCTTGACCAATGAAGAGAATTCAGTTCAAATCCATACCCAGTTATCAAGTATTTTCTGTGCCAGACACTGAGGTTATAAAGACAAATAAAATGCAGTCCTGACCTCGTGAAGATCATAACATAGAGATAATATAGATAAGTGAGCAGATAATCATTGTGTAGTATGAAAAGTATAGATACAAAAGACAGCACCTCAGAAGGCATGGTGAGCTTATCTTAATTAATGAAATTTCCACATTCCAGTATAGGACTGTGGTTAGGGTTTAAATCCTCCTTGCTACTCAAAGAGTGGTTCCTGGACCAGTAATATCAAGCATCACGGTTAGGATAAGAGAAATAAGACTTCCAGCCATGAAAACAAATCTCTGGAAGTTTTCAACTGCCAAATATGATGCAGTTGTCCCACCCCCTGAAAATTCCCTCCTAGGGCTGACTCTTGGATAGGAGGAGAGTCCTTTTCTCAAATGCTCCTGGCTGCTGCCTGCACTTCCTCATGTAACTTAAGCTTGCCTAATTAAGCCACTAAGAAACAGGTGCATCAACTGGGATATAACAGCAAGAATTGCAAAGGACACAATTATTTCCCACACTTGAAATCAGAAATCTAAAGTGTGAACATTATTTTCCACTGAATTACTATTTAGGTGAAGGAATAAAGTTTTGTGCCATCACTTTCCTCAGAGGTATTCCTCTTCAGAATTTTTATCTTGGAGATTCTGATGGGTGTTTTCCCGTTTGTCCCCTGGATACTGGGTGCTGGCCAGAGATGAGATTCATTAAGCTGGTCAGCTGACCTCAGCAGGCTCAGAGAAGGCCAGAGCTAAGTGGGTCTTTTCTGCCTCGAAGTGCACTACAGCTGGGGGGCTGCCAGCAAAGCTTGCCCTCCCTGCCTGGGTGGGCACCATGCTAAGTTTCACTCAGTGGGAGGCTGGTTGAACACATCACACAAGTGAATCCTGCTGAATTGGCTTCTTTCAAAGGAACAAAATATTTTTTTATTAATCCTGTTCCTTGGCACAAACTCCCTGGTTTCTTCTCCTTTCCGGTGTACGTGTGTGTATGTGTGCGTGCATCTTATGAGCTTACCTGAAATTAATAGCAAATCCTTTGACCAGGGTAGCTTTTTCCTTAGCAGCCACCCCATCCAATGGACAAAATTATCATCCATATATAAAAGGGGTTTAACCAGCAGAATGAAATACGGAACTGACCAGTGTCCAGATAATATAGATCCCCAATATATGTTATTTTATTTTCATAGCAGAGAAAAAGCTGCTTGCCCTCCAGCCTCATCGCGTGTATTGTTTTCATATAATGCATTTATGCTGGGTGACCTCCTCCTTGGTGTGCTCGTATTTTATTCTTTGCTGTCCTCAAGGAAACCCTAGCTTATTAATTGTTAAACATGTTAAGGAACTAGGGATTCATTACATGCTGTTCTCAATTCAGAAGGTTGGACAGCCAGATGCCTGTCCTATATGCAGGAGGTTGATGTTCAGTAATGTATCATTATAATGTAGCTGGTGTAATGAAGCTGGGGTCCTGGGTGTGATTCCCATGGTGCCAGTTACCTCGGCTCTCTGGCTGCAGACCGTAACTCTATCCTGATAGTGCACTACAGATGTAAGGCAGTGGTCAAAGAGGGACTGGAAGCAGTGATGACCAACACATCATTGACACTCAAGGACAAGAACTCACAGCTAGTGTGGCAATGGATTCTTTCTTCAAGCTACCCCCAGCCAGAGGCGAATTTCCCCACCTCTGACTTCCTAACGCGCTTTTCTATTCTTCATGAAATTTTTACTTTCGACTTTAGATTCCAGTAATCAGCGTCCAGGTATTATCTTCTTTCCTGGGTTGTAAGCTCCTTGAAGACATAAACCAGGTTGAAAACATTTTTATATCTGTTACACTGCTCTTGCACACTCAGTAAATATTTGTTAAAAGAATGGATAGAAGGGTGGATGGTTGGAGAAATGGATCGATGAATAAGTACATAAATTACCTTTGCAAATTTGTTGACTGGCACCACTACTGATATACCTTATTAAAGATACATAACTGAGAGATGTAAAATATAGTGTACTAATAATGCTTGATAATGATGCTACATCTTCCACAAAACTGATAAATCTGATAAGGCAGTGTATATTGAATATCCATAATAGACTGATAATGTATAGAATCTCCCTTCCCACTTGCAGAACCAAATCCTAGTAGATATTTAATTCATATTTAAAGCCTTTCCAGGAGGCTGCTCTCATTTTAGAGAAAATAAAGCTAAAACCCAGGGCAGTTGAATTGTTCTGCATAACATCATACAGTATGTCATAGGATCCGTAGAATTAATTGGTGTACTCATTCTCTGATGCTGCATAATAAATTACCCCCAAATGTAGCAGCTCAAAACAACAAACATTTATTATCTCAATTTCTCTGAGAGAATAATGCCTCTGACTCAAGGTCTCTCCTAAAGCTGCAGTCAAGGGGTCAACCTGGGCTGCTGTCATCTCAAGACTTGGCTGGTGAGGTCTGTTTGTAAGCTCACTCACGTGGCTCTTGGCAGATCTCAGGTCCTCGCTGACTATTGTCTAGAGCCATCAGTTCCTTGCTACTGGGCCTCTCCAGTGGGCAGCTCAAAACATGGCCACTTGCTTCCTCCAGAATAAGGGCTCCAAGGGAGTGTAAGAGACAGTGAGCAAGAAAAAGTCAGAATCTTTTTGTAACCTAACCTTGGAAGCGACATCCCATTGCATTTGCTTTATTCTGTCTGATAGAAGCAAGTCGCTAGGTCCAGCCTACACTCAAGTGGGGGGGATTCCAAAAGGAGGCAAGGATCCCTGAGGGTCATCTCAGTCACCGCCAACCACAGAGGGTCCCCAAGGCTCCCAGAAGCTGACTCTTGCCTCTCTGTACATACAATATTGGGTCAGAAGGTGGTGCCAAATAGGAGATCATAGAAGCAACCTGTCTCAAAAGTGAAACCTCTTTTCTCCATTTTGACAGAATGCAAAGGTAATGTGGCTTCTTGCTAGCAAAGTTCTACCTAACACTTCACGTCCTGAGTGGTGCCTAAGCCTCCTAACTCCCTACCTGAGCTCCCTTTAATAGATGGCGATGGATTTGGGGGAAATTCAAACAAAGTTATAGTCGTGGTCTGTATCCACAGTGAGCACCTTAGGCTGGGCGCCCTGAGAGGGCAAGATTGCTTTTTCAATGGGATCAGTGAGAGAAACAATGAGCATGTGGGTGGGGGAAGGAAAAATCCTTGATAGTTGGTGGAAACACAACCCCATTGGGAAACTCGTGTTGGAAATGAATGCTCTGAATTGACTAAATCCCCTAGGAATGTATTCCTTCATGTCTTTTAAAGCGAGGATTTCAGAATTGATATTATCAAAGAGATACGGTATACTGGACAAAGTACAGAAGGTATGTTTAAGCCCCCTTTGCTTCAAATGGTCATCTGCCCTGAAAGTGTACTGCTATTGCCAAATCTCTTTAACTCCTTAAGCAAGATAATGACATTTTATTAAAGAGCAATTGCTAGATTATTAGCCACTGGGTTTAAAACACTGAAGTGTCATCCTTCTCCTGTTTCCCTTGGCTCAGATCAACATGGTTTAAGCGTCTTCTGATATGTGAAGTTCATAGCAAGCAGTTCTCCCCATCCCCACTCAGAATTAACCAATAAATTAGAATAACTAAGTGAGAAAGGATAAGACAAAGCAGTGCCAAAACTGGAGGCCAGGGCCTGGGTCATTTTGAATATGAAACGGAGCATGCTTTATGTTTTGTATTTTATAGGTTTCAAAACAAAGCTAAAGTGTAACAATAAGGATCAAGGTCAGGATGTTATCTTTTGTGGGGTGGATGGGGTGGGGGTGGTGAGGTCACAGCTTATGCCAAAGACATGGCCCCTCCTTTCTCCGTAACATTTATTTTCCTGAGCTTCTGTCTAATTAATATAAGGCCTTGCTCAAGCACACTGGCCCTCATTGGGCCTGTCACTCGTTAATCAAGCGACCCTTCTAGCCTTGGGTAATGACCTTGAAAGAATATATCAGCCCATGATGGCGGAAGTGAGGAATTAAATTGTTTCTCTGAGTGCTTATGGTCATTGCTGACAATTTATATCTCACAGCTGCCCTGGGCTGGCCATGCTGGCCATTGTGCGGCAATCATTTTCCTGGCCGGGAATGGATTGTGTGCCGGACAGGGACCAAGCTGGCCTCCCGTACATCTCCATCTTTATGTTATTTCCCCTCCCCGCACCACCACCCCCCACCTTCTTTTAATCACGTCTTTGTTTGAGAGGCAGGGATCGTACAAAGTTAAAAGCTTTGTCATTAAGGCCACCAAGAGCCAAAAGCATGGGGTAAATCGTGTGGCTGGCTGTACCCGGCTTTGTCTCCAAGCACACTGTAGTTCACCTCTGCTGAGGTAAGGCTTAAATGGGAAGTATCTTGAGAATTATGTTAGCTCAAAGCTCATAAGAGAAAAATTACTGGAAATATTAAAAACTGCAAAGGGTGGATTGTGTACAAGTGATTAAGTCTGAACCCTTTCTGGGTCTTTCCGGGAGGTCAGGGAGATATTGGCTGTTGGTCCTGAGGGATTGAATAGGCAAGGACAGGGACTTCCATTCTCCTACCTTTTATGGTGGTCTATTTAGACTTAGTGGTATCTTGGGGTACACTGGTGTCCAGCTAAAATTATACCGTTGTACCAAGATAAATGTTATCTGTACCTGAAATTAAGCACCGTATATCCACTCAGAGTTTATGAATTTTTTTTCCCTCCTGTTTTCTCTTCTCGAGCCTAAGTGAATTTTAGGAGCTCTTTTCCTATCAGAAAGTCTTTTTCATTGTTTTATTAGAGCACAGTTGGGTTTGCAAAATAATTAAGAAGGAGATTCTTCCCATTTACTAAAATTTGGCCAACAAATTCAAGTTATAATCACTGGATTTTGTGTGTGAAGCTTTATAAATCTAAAAGTGATGCTTTGATTTGTCCCAGGGTTTCTCTTGTACATAGACATTCAATAGTTATCATTAAATGTATGCGTTAACATTTGAAAGAAGAGAAGTCACAAACAGGAATCTTCAGGAGTGGGGAGAGAGTTAAATGTTTATAAAACAGCAGTCACAAGCTTGGCCTGTGATTCCTTCATCTTGCTGGCTCCTTGCTCGGTGCCTGGCTCTGTTTGTCATTATTGAACATCACCTTCCATATACAGAGAAGGTTCTTTTTCCTCTGGTCGCTATGGTATGAGTGCTTCAGGGTCACATCTCACCCTGAATTTGGGGACCATCCTTCTTATGTGACTGGAAGCATAGAGTGGTTACCAGAAGGGGAAAATTAGGAGAGCTTCTGTCTAACTAATATTAGGCCTTGCTCCAGCACCCTGGCCCTCAGTGAAAATAGGAAAAATATCCATTCTGCCTTTGACCCATCTGGAAAAAACGATATATAACTATGGAAAACTAAGAGGCCTTACCACAAAAGTGCAAAGGAAGACCAATTAATAGAATACGACTGCTACTACAATATACCACGTACGTGCTGATCCTAACAAGATTCACATCAAGATGTTTGCCCCGTAAGGGAAGAGCTCATGAAAGGCAAGGGCCACGTCATTTTTACCTATGACTTCTTTACCACACCAAGGATAGAGTTCATATATTATAAGCCCTAAAGGAAAGAAAAAAATACATTTGCTAGGTGATGGAATTAATTCATTCACTCAGTGGTCAGGACACCTGAATTGAGCCAGTTCTTTGGCTCTTCAGGAAATTCTCACCCTCCTGTCTCTCTGTTTTCATCTCATGCATGTGTTCCAATGGAAAAAGCATGAAACTGAAAGTCAGAGGGCCTCACTTCCAGTCCCAGTCCACCACTCACTTGCAAGATAATTCCTATTATCTGGGAATATCAGAATCTACAAATCTTAACCAAAGGGGTTGGCTTTCTAATCTCCATGGTTCTTCCTACCATGAAATTTCTATCATTCTAGAGGATTGCCTGCTGCTTACTGGGAAAGAAAGACAAGTGATAGCAAAAGAATGTGTTAATGTATAAAAAGTGGTCTGAATTGTCTGTGTGCCTTGCACATAGTAGGTGGCTTGCATTGTTTGTAGAGCACATGAGATGGCAGGCAAGAAATCATTCCATTCAAATCTGTCTTCACACTCAGCCTTCTGTCCTTACTTGGCCATCCTCTCTCCCTCATTCAAACATTAATGCCAACTACTTACTGTGGCTCTTGGCCCAGGCACAGCTGTCAGGGTCTCCTTTCTCCAATATATAGCTCTTGTGTTAAGGCTGTTATTTATCTGGAGAGTTTAAAACCAGAAATGAAACTTCTGAAAGTTTCATTTGCTTTTTGACCTAAGTTCTCAAAATCAATTGTTCTTTACCTTTCTCTTTCTCAGTGAGTTGGCTGGATTTTTCATTTTAAACATCCATGCTTCTGTATTTTCATAAAGGGAGGTCTTAATTACTACATTGAAATACTATATGTTTGTTTTTAAAAAAATAAAAGCTAGAATTCTTTCCAGATAGGAATGACTTCTTTGTTAGGAGCATGGAACAGGCAAGGCAAAATCAAGGAGAGGAAACGTTTTTTCCTCTACTTGTCTTCCCTTCCTTCATGTGTCAGTCAGGATTCTCCAGAGAAACAGAACCAACAGATACACGTGAGTGTGCATGTGCGTGAATGTGTATGTATACATATGCATGCGTGTATTTGCATACATTCTGTATATGTGTATGTATGTGTATATGTATAAGTATATGTCTACACAATTGTAATAAGTCCCAAATAATTTCATAGGATGTCCAATGTACTCCTCTATTATAGGGGAGGGGAGTAGAAATAAAAGACAGTTAATCTCCTTCTCTGTACATAAAGTGGATTCAGAACACAACATCACAAAAAAGGAAGGTGGTCTCTGGTGCACCCCTGCCCCTCCCCCCAGTCTCCTGGCCCTCCTGCTCTGGAACCCAACCTGGTCCAGCTGCTTATTTGATTAATCCGCTCTTCCTTTCTTAGTTTCCTAGGGTTCCAGTAACAAAGTATCACAAACTGAATGGCTTCAAACAACAGAAATGAATCATCTCATAGTTTTGGTGGCTTGAAGTCCACAATCTGTAGGGGAGAATCCCTCCTTGCCTCTCTGATTCCGGTGGTTTTCCAGCACTCCCTGGGCTTCCATCCCTGCCTCGGCTGTCACGCAGTGTTCTCTCCATGTCTGGCCGTGTCTCCTCTCCACTTCCTGTAAGATCACCAGCCACAGTGGATCAGGACCCACTCTGACCCATAGGACCTCATTTCACCTGCTTAATTCCATCTGCAAGGAACTGATTACCAAGGCAGGTCATGTTAGGAGGCACTGGAGATCAGGACTTCAGCATATCTCTTTGGAGGTCACAATTCAACCTGCAACTCTCCTTCACTTCACTGATTCATTTGCCATATTTCTGAATCCTAACTGTGCCAGCCCCTGACACTGGGACCAGAAGATGCATAAAATGCCTAGGAGCTCTTCTCATTCCCTCAGCAGACCTAGTTTCAAGTTAGATTAAGAAAAATTGGGTTGGGTCAAATCCACACTAATTATTGACATTGGCTTCTAATTGAACAAGCATTTGTTGAACAAGAGGACCACAACGTATTTAATCTTTACACAGCCCTTTGAAGGAGAGTGTGTTATGCCAGTTTTATGTTATGCCTTTAACTTTCCCAGCTATGTTTTTATTTCTTAAAGATGTTTTTCAATCCAAATGAATTTCTGATTTATTAGTTCCCAATTTTTCACAATTTTGTTTTATTTTGTGTTTGTTATGCTTAAAAGCCACAGACACCCGTGCTCTAATTTAGTCTACCAAACTTCATGGATTGAATAATAATTAATTCTTCCTATGTTCATTAAGTGAAGACATAGATAACTGCCAAGCAGAGCTTCTGTGCCTTATTAGGTAAGCAAGGCTTTCATGCTAGCTTGCTATGACGTTAGCCAAAGAGAAGGGAACATTGCATTTTTAGCAAGCCTCGTGAAATCTTTCTAATGGGAAAATACTACTTTTGCAGACTCTCAGGATTCTAAGAACCCGGGGCTGGAGACCATTGCTTTTATTGGTGGAATTTTAGGTACTAGAATGAGCAGAAGTGAAAAAAATCTGTATGAGAGCCCACCATTTTGAGCGAGGGTCCCAAGTAATAGGGAGCTCTATTATTTTAAGTTTTCCCACTTCTCAAAGATTTCCACCTTTCTTTACTTCACTACCTTTTCTCACAGCAGCTTCCATGACAGCAGCTTAGAACAAGGCGAGAGATGTAGGACATGGGGGAAGATAGAGCAAGCATGGGATCCAGTGTGAGGCAGAGGTATTCCCCCACACACCCCACCATTCTTTCTGTGGCATTTATTTGTTTATATAAGTAAGAGATGGCCACTCCCCTTCTGATAGATTCAAAGTCATTGTACAGTGTCTAGTGGCAACTTGTGAAAGAACAAATTACCATCACTGTTATTATTAATAGTTCATATTCACTGAGCTTGGTTAGGTGACAAAGTCCATTATTAACTCTTTACGACAACCTGTTAAGGTAGATATTGTTTTCTATGTTGTTTTTTTTTTGTATCTTACAGTTGAGTTTCCTCAACTAGAAAGCAACAACAGTCCTACACAGTGGCTACCGACAACCAACCACAAGATGCTTGATAATGGATGGCTAGGACTCCCTAACTGCCTTGAAAAGCACCGAGTAGTTGGGGATTTGTTTCTTTGTTTGCCTTGGGTTTTCCTTTGCTTCGTTTTGGGTTTTCTTTGCATTAAGATGTTCTGACGTGCTGTATCTGTGGTATTACGGAATTCTTAAGGATCGAAAGTTATTTTGCATGCTTTGTTTTATGATAGTTTCCTGGTCCCTCTAACCTTGATTGAGAGTTTATATCTCCCTTCTCTTCAGGGAGAGTAGCTTGTGCCAAAATATTACTGATATCACTTTGTTATTATAATTACCCGTATCCTTTTATTCCTATATGATTTATGGACTCTTTGAAGGCAGAAGCTATGTCTTCATAATCATTTTTAATATAAATAGAAGGTGCTAAATAAATATTTGTTAAATTAATCTTAACTATATTTGCACTTACCTCCAGGGATGACTCAGTTATTCATTCAATAAACATTTGTTGCATGTCTACTATGGGCACTCATTAGGTACCAGGTCTTGTGGGAAGAATGAGTGGAAACCTTAGACTCTTCCAGAGTAGAAGAGGCCGGGAGGTGAGAAAGCCAGGTGGGGACTTTGAAAGGCGATTCAGTCAGTCTTCTGAACCCATTGAAAGAGGAAGACCGATACTTAGGAGCTGAAATTTACCAAGACAATTATTTTATAAGCTTTTTCCCAAAAATCTCTTTAAGAGAAAGCCCTAGGTCAATCTTTGGAGAAATTTAGAAAAACTCTTAAGAGAGATTTGTTCAGCTGTGCCTTTATCATTTTAGATTTCATCCTAGATGAAGACAACATATTATATAATCCCAATTCTAATTTATAGAATTTGGTGCAATTTATGGAAAGCTTCAGAAAATGGAACTTTCTGCAACAATTGTAGAAAGACACAGTAGTGTTCTGTTAAATCGTTTTTAAACAGTGAGATTTGAAACAGCTCTTTTAAAATGGGTTCACTCTCTGAAAGAAAACCTTGCTCTTCCACTCCAAAGGTGAGTTTGTGAAAAAGTACCTGGCATGATGTTAAAGCAGGTTTACAGTGTGACTCTGTGCAGACCCACCTCAAATGGCAGCAGTATCTGTACTTTCTCTTCTCTTTAAGCATGTGATTCGCCTTGTACCGACAACACTGTAATTTTGATTTCTTAAGAAAAACGTCGTACATTTTACTCCAACTACAATGCTAATAAATCTACTTCTTTTCCTAGAGATTTTTGGTTTGAAAATGAAATAGCTTTGATTCTTAGTGGTTTTTGAGCAATATCACCTAAATATCCGAGTGCAGTTGATAACTCAAAATTGTTTGTTAGTGGCAAGTAGCCCCTGGTAAAAGAAGTAGATCAGATGGATTGGTAGCACTTTACCTCATTCTGGTGGGAGGGCAGTAAACAGAGAACTGTTGAGGCTGCCTTCTGCGCCCTTCCACCACTGAAGTCCCTGGGAAGAGAGGCTCTGGTGAAGTGAAAGCAGAAAGACAAGACAGGTGACATGTGCCCAGGAAGAACAAAGGGCAGAGAAAGGTGGTCTTACTTAGAGACTAGAAAGTAGAAAAGGAAGAAAGTCCAACTGACCAAGGTAAAAGCATGAAGGTACACGATCCTGAAAGTAGGACAACTTATGAATGCAAAGGAACAATAGGCCTGAGGAAGAGAAGAATGAAAAGGAGTTAAAATGGAAGGAAATTTTTAAAAAAGAAAGACAAGAATTTAGAAAAAAAAAAAAAAGATTTTAGAGAAATATAGGGGAAAAAAGATTGTTAAAAATTTCAGAGAGGCTAGGAAGATATTTAATCTTAGATAAATGAAGAGGGAAAGAAATGGGCCTATAATCTATAATTATATTTTCCAAATGGAAAGTTTTTGTCTTCTGATTTACTGGTGGTTTGACTGTCAGAAATAACCATCAATTAAAGATACTGGAAAAAATTAGGCTTGAGGTCAAGAAGGAGAGGTCATTCTGAATTCCCTTTCTCCCTCAGAAGTTGGTGGGCTTGGAAATATTTACATCCATCTACTTACTTTTATGAGACTTGGTAAGTTCACAGTTTCCATTAGCAGACAATGAACACCACTTAGTGCCTTTGAGACTTTCCTGGACTTTGCAAAATCTCCTTGCTTTTGCAGCCTTGCCTCTTACCTGCCACAGATCTCTCTCAGGGCCTTTTGCTCTGTGGCATAATGGCCACGGTTCTGTTTAGCTGGGAAGACATGTTAACCTTTTAATGGCAAACTGGTCACCAAGTGCCCATCCGATGCTTTTCAAATACCTCTTCAGACTCGGAAATAAAGGCAAGCAATAGGGCAGAATGGGAGAAAAAAAAAGCTTAAGGGCAATTTCAGTTAGACAGATGGAAATATTTTTTTCTAATAGCGAAATCTGTTAAACCTTCAACTTTGTTATTGAAAGAATTTGCTGCAACTCCCTCTATGGAGATCTTTAAAAATTCTTGTTTCTGTGTAGTGCTTAAATCTGTCTTAGTTAGGGCAGGGTCTCCCAGCTACTCAGGCAGATCTCCCCTGGATCCCCAGAATGGAAAATTAGTGGTTATTTTCTTCACAGAAGGTTGGGAGCCTATGGATAAGGTGACTTCTAAGAATCAATCAATTGGCAAAAACAAATTGAGCAAAACAATAAAAAGGAACTAATGGAAAGATAACAAAAGTAAATCCCAGAAACAGCCTTCTTTATTCAGGGAAATAAGAACTGATCACTTGAAAAAGTAAATAACATTTCTAAATAATGGCTGCTGGTCTCAAATCATTACTATAAATAGTCAATCAAGAGGAGATGGATCTCAGTGTCTGGAACAGTCAGTGTGGCAGATGCTCCATGGGGCTGCCCATATCCCTGAGACCCACACTGTCCCAAACAGGAGCCACCAGCCATGTGGACTATTCCGCTCATGAAAAGTGGCTGATCCTAATTGAGCTGTGCTCTAAGTGTAAAATACATACCAGATTTCAAAAACTTAGTATATTAAAAAAAAAAAAAAGTGAAAGATGCCATGAAAAATGTGTTTATGTTGATTATATGCTGAAATGATACTATATTACCTTACGGTAATATATTGGGGTGAATAAAATATAATAAAATATATGTTTGAAGTTAATTTCACCTGCTTCTTTTTTATCTTTATTAATGTGGCTACTGAAAAACTTAAAATTACCTTTGTGGCTTCCATTTGGGGCTTACATTATATTTCTCTGGGGCAGCATTGCTTAGACCTTAACTAGTTCAGATTCTCTATCTTTGTACCCTAGGGCTTTTTCTGGAGTTATGGCAGATGAAAGTTATTATGGCCCTCAATCAATAACTTTCAAGAGATGGTGTATAAATACCACACCTTCCTTGCCCTATAGGTGGGAAAATTCACAGGTATATGTTTTACACTATTTCCAAGATTTTCCCTGTAGTTGTCCAAGGTGGTCCCACTGTTCTGTCTTCCCAAATAAACCACAAGCTGAGATAACTAATCCAAACTAAGGCAGCCAGGGCAGAGGGCTGTTGGGCTAGATAAGGTGTTTGAAAGGTGAATAGGATTTGTGCAGGTAGATGGAAAGGAATATTCATGTATACATTTCTTTACCCATGAATTTTATTGGTGAATGTGGAGAAGGACAGACATCATGAAGGCATAGATACGGCCATGCCCATTGGAGGAGCATGAGATGACAAATATTTCTAGAGCAAGGGAGATGAGTGGGAGATAGAGGCAGAAAAATATGCAGATCCCCTAATATGGGTGGTCTCAATTGCTTTGGAATCCTATAGGCCATAGGGAGTGTCTTGTTGAAGGGGCTGGACAGTGGAACCACATAATCACTGCAATGTTTTAGGAGGTATTTCTCTAAAGGGAATATGGGGATGGCATGAAGGGAGATTCTGAAAGAAAGCAGGCCACTTCAGCTTTTTAGTCTTGCTGTGCAATCATGAAGTCCTCAAACAGAGTGCTGGCAGGCAGATGAGCCCTAGATGGGGAGAATAGTGATGTAAGTTCCATCCATCCATCCATCCATCACATATTCAGTGAGCACTTACTATTTTCTAGACACTGCTTTATGCCTTGGAAATACATTAGTAAGCAAATCAAAGACCCTGCCCCATGTAGAGCTCACACGATGAAAATGAAGGAAGGGGAAATTGTTTGGGGGAGAAGGTGGGGATTTTGGTTTTAGATACATTGGCTCTAAGGTATAATTTCCAAATGAATATGCCTACTAGCCAATAGACATTTTTGAACTGACATTCCAGAGAAAGGGTTGAGTTGGAAGTATGTTTGAGCATTACCTGCAAAGATTATGGTATTAGGAACTTCTAATCATCAACCTATTGCAGTTATGTCACATGTCACATAATAGAACATTCAAACAACTTTGCATACAGTGTAAAGCCAGTAAACTTTATGTATTTGAATTTATTTTTTGCATGGTGTGCTGGTTACGTTCATGTATCAAATTGGCTAGTTATGGTGTCCAGCTTTTTGGTCAAGCAAGCACTCACCTGATTGTTACTGTGAGGGTATTTCATGGATATCATCTGACAGTTGAGTTCATCAATGGCTGATTACGTCTATAATTAACAAAGGAGATTGCCTTTAGCAATGAGAGAAGTCTCATCCCAATCAGTTGTAGGCCTGAGAACTGATGATTTCTACCATCAGAAAGAAGAATATCTATCTCTACTTCAGCCAGTCAGCTTCTCTTTGGGAATTCATCAAAACCTTCACTGGTGTTCCCAACTTGTGGCCTGCCCTACAGAAGCCAGACTTGCGAGTCCCCATGGTCATGTGAGCCAATTCTTATAATTAGTCTCATTTCTATAATAAATCCCACAGGTTCTCAACCTTCTGTTTCCTTGGAGAACCCTAATACACATGTGTATGAGTGTGTGCATCTCTTGTGAATACACATACAATGGTATTCTCTTTTCTAACCAAACAGCTCTGTGGACATCGGCCATTGTAGAATGTAAGGCCTGACTACAAAGGAGGCCATGCTGCTTTAACGTTCTCTGTACAGCCCTAGCTACAAAAGGCTGTTTAATGCTATTATCTCTTCTAGCAGTGATCATACTTAGTGTTAGAATTTTGTGTGACTTGTTTAACTTTTCAAAGTGCGTTCATATAGGTCATGGCATTGTATTCTTTTAAAAACCCATGGGTCAGTGTTTAATGATGATGGTGAAAAGTTAGCGATAGGGGTGCTGACATGCTTTCCTCTGCTTTCTGTCTTTGAATATAAATTTATTTCATTGGGATTGTTTAGTTCCATGTTATATTGGATGAATGGTAAATGACCAGTGGAAACAATGTGCTTGCATTGCACAGGATGTAATATTTTGACTGACTCTACATCATCTTCCAGATGGACTTGTTTGACTGATTGAGCCCATCAGTCCAGCCACACAATCATTCCATTTACACAGCTGGTCAGATGATCAAAATGGTTAGACATAGATGCAGCTCAAAGAAATGTCTCCCAAATACAGTCCCAGATTCCTCCATGACAGATATTAAATGGTCCCAGATTCCCCCTAGCCATAAATCATTTCAAGGGATTGTTTTCCAGCCTCTTCTCCATTATGTGCTTCTAAAGAAACCATATCCTCAGATACTCATATTTGTTCTCCCTCTCCTCTCTCTCTTGCTCTCTGTCTTTCTTCTCTCCCTTCTTTCTGTTTCTCCATTCTAGTGTAATCCCTACCTCGTCGGCTTCAGACCCCCACTCCATCTTTGTTACCCAGGAATCCCTTTACATATTTGAATGGCTTATCATCAGCCAGTACATTCTGTTCCAATTTAATGTGGTGTGTCCTGCGCATCCCCAAGTGCACAGAATTGGTAATTGGCAGCCTGGGAAGCTTAACAAAAAGATGACAAGACTTGCTGAGCCTCAATTGTGCTGCCCTTCTGCACACACAAATCCGATTTAGGTCAATGAAAGTTATGTAGATAAAGGAATGGAAAAGGGGTCTTCACAAAGCAGATTTCCCAGACTGGATGAGATTCAAAGCATTCCAGGAAGTCACATGGAAAAGCCTCTGAAAAGTGTTTGGAAGCCATACCTTACAGTTAATATGCTAGAATTCTCTTTATTTTTATTTATTTCTCAAAATGTGAGTCCTTTTGGTTTTTGAGAAGAAAAAAAACAAAGAAATTGGAATAGAACACTGCAGTTGTAAAGATGATTAAGAACAGCTTAGTTGTCATATTTTCTTCTGTCATCACATGTGGGGGAGAGAAGGGAAAGGAGGGGAGAGGAAGACAGGGACAGCGATCCTCCTAAGGTGTCAGGTACATTGGCAAGTCATCTCAGCTCATTCATTTCTTCATTTATTAAAATGCTATTGAGCTCAGTGTCCCACTCCTGTCCAACTTTCCACCTCTGATTTCCAGGGAGGGATAGGAGCGGCATAGAGTACTAGACGCCCAGAGAGCCTCATATCAGGCAGACCTTGGTGACTAATGGCAGATGTGCAGCTTCTTTGAGCTTCAGTCCATCACTTGTAAAACAGGGATAATATTATCTACCTCATAGTGGATTATGAGGATTGAATGAGATAATAGATGCAAAGTATGTTCTTAACCAATGGTTATGAGTATTAGTCATGGAAGTATAGGATGATAATAAAAACAATAGTTGAGGATATTCAACTTCTTCACATATAAAATGGCAATAAATAATAATAGGACTTAATTCATAGAGTTATTGTGAGGAATAAATTTGAAAAAGATATAAAATGTAGGCTTAATATAGTGCTTGGCATGTCATATACCATCAGTAAATGGTAACTTGTTGGTATTTGCCTACAAAATACATATTCACCCTTCATTATTGCTAAAATATCACTTCCTTTGTGAAGCCCTCCCTTGTCAACCCCTCCTTATTCTGTGGAGCTAATCACCTGGTATAGCCAAAGAAATAATGCCTTGTCTCCACAGGATAAATCTTTCTGCTTATTCAGTGGGATAAGAGATATGCATGCTATGGGCTCAGTCACATAGGTCTGTCCATATGTCTCTTTCTCAGGCTTCCTTGTTTTCAATCTTCCAAACTTGCTCCTTCCAGGTTACTAACTAGCCAGGCATTTGCCACTGCTCAGGAGTCTTTGTATATCCTTATCTCAGACCATTTCTGCTTTATATCAAATTGATGACCAGGTATACCATTTGCATCTCTGCCTTATGGGAGAATGGTCCATCACCACTTTCTTGTGTCCCACTCTTGAGTGGGGCCATCAGATCATTTACATTTCACACCAACATACTGTGCCAACATATCCATGAGCCAGTCCCAAGTTCTTTCCTCCTCCATCAGCTTGCCACAAGGAAATCCTCCCACCATGGGGCATTTGCTGTGGATTGAGGAGAAGTGTCAGTGCAAACAGATTTAGGTGGCATGGCGATCTATACTTACTATTCCCTTTGTAGTATGGAAAGTTGGTCTTCCTATTCATTGATTCAATGGATATAATAATACCCAACTCATGAATGGCAGCTCCAGTCATGTGTCACTTGTAGTCCCACGATCAGTGTCTCAGTCACTACCAGGGCTCAGTTTCACACCAGAAACTACTTTTCAAAGAGCTGTCCACCTACCTCACACATCAGCACATGATGATTCTTAGCCATCTCCACCAATCCCCAATTGCCAGCCCAGCCTTGCTGCTCATTATATAACTATCCCTATCCTTCCTTAAGTGGTTAAGTGCCACTGTCTCACCTCTGTCATTCCCAAATTCTGTCATCCTTACTGAATCTAGGGAACTCAGTTCCATGATGGCATTTCCTTTTGTCCACTCTGCACAGTGGACAGCCACTACTGATTTTCGCAGAGATGCCAGTGCCCATCTCACTAGAGTATTCCATACTGACTTAGTAAAGACAGTGTTCTCTGGGTCCTCCCAGGCAACAGAGTCAAATAATGAGTTCTACAGTCTTAAATAAGAAAATCTATTCTAGCATTCCTACCTTCTGACCCTCTGATTCTTTCCAGAACACAATGTCATTGTATTAGACTAGAACATTAGATTAGAAGTTTCTAGGAACCAGACCAGGTAATATTAGACTAGCTAGCTCCAGGTATCTTTGCCATTGAATGCTGAGTCATAATAGAGTCTCCTTATGCCATTCAGTTCTTCCCCTATCTGCCTTATCTTCCAACTCTCCATTCCAGAACCCTTTAGATCCATTCTTGTGGATGTTCCATGCTCCACTACAAATTTGCCATGTCCTGTATTTCCATCAGTGTATAAGCTATTTCTCCCTGAAGCAGGTACTTTATTTCCTCCACTTAAGTCCTCCTGAAATCTGACCCTGGTTTTCAGGCTGTAGGCAATGAGTGACAGTGGAGGTGAATCCTGAGGAGCACAAGCTTGATCTTGCAAGGACCCTGCCTAGGTGACTTCTTTGCAGGGTCTCTAGGTCAGGAGAGGCTACTCTCTTTTAGCAAAGGGAATGGCACTGCTTTTTCCAGCTGTAAGAGTTTAAGGAAGTCCAGAAATTCAAGATTCTCAGGATCATCCACCCAAATTAATGTGTTTCAGGTTTCAAGGTCCCAGTCTTTTCCCATCAGGCTCCTGACTTTGACATAGGAGACATATTGAGACTGTGCATTTGATCTCCTTTGCATCTCTTTTACCCTTGAAATTAGATCCTGGACTTGATTTTCAACTTTATCTGCTATGCGGCTATAAGAGATGAGGTTCTTCTCAAATGCTGCCATAGAGACCCCCTGATTTTCATGTTTTCATAGCTGCCTTGTATCAACAATTGTCTAATCTGAGTTTATCACTTTTTTAAGGCCCTATGAAACCGTTAATAAAAGGCATTCATCTCCATGATATTTGTAATTACCATTGCCCCAGGCCATGCAAGTTTCACAGACTCCACATAAACTCATACTTCACCTTCTGCTTGCACATCATTCCAGTCCACCACAGGTGAGAATCTTAGTAATTATGATCATGCTGCATACACAAGCCATCACTACTTTACTTCAGGTACTAACTGCTTTGGACTGCGTTCTCCCAAAAACCACATCAGGGGGATTGTTTGGGAAGTGATCTCAGGGAATAAATGAGGGGACACTGTGGGAAAGATACATGGAATAAGGGAAAGCCATTAAAAGGTGGATTGATGAGTTGGCACTGCTATGAGTGATTGGTGCTTAATCCCACCTGTAGCTTCTGAGGAATTCTTGAAAATGGGTCTCATAACTGTCTGCCCAGGTGATAAAAGACAGAAGCAATATTCCATTAACTTCCATCTTCAGTTAGTCAGCTTCTAGGTGGGCATACCTGAATGTTGAGCAGGTTCCCACAGGTATCTCATTTCACATCATCAGAGAAGCACCAGGCATAAGGCCAAAGGTATGACGCACAGCCCAAGGCAAAGCACTGTCTTCTTGTACTTGCACAAATCTCATCAAAGCCTGTGCATAGCTGGCCATCACATTACTTACTGGATTACATGGAAGGCAGGGCCAAGAGGACTTGAAGTGGTGCACAGAAGTTGCCCTAGCCAAGATCCCAATGAAGTCTACCACCGAGAGCCTTTCCAAATCCTAAGGTGTGGACTGAGGAGAAGTTGACCACAGCAAGTTCGTGGGGCACTAAACGTCTTCCCAGAGGAGAAAGTGAAGGAAGAAACAAGGTCTTCCTGATATCTCTCCAAGATAAATGGAAATCTGAACTACATTTATGTTTTTGCAGGCTAGATATTGCACAACCCCTGCACTGCCATTCACATCTCCATGATGCAAATTGCTCCCCTTGGAGTTCCCATATATCACATGCACATCAGCTCATGGTGATCTTTCTAACTTGGGAGCTGATAGAACAAAGTGTACAAAATACAGTCCTCACCCTTCAGATTTCATGGTTTAGTTGAGGTCTCAGATAAACAGAGTACCATGTGATTGGTGTAATAATTTGTGGTATATAGGAAATGCTGTGGGAAAACAAAATAGCCAGGATTAGGGTTGGAGCAGTCACTCAATGCAAATTTTTTGAGCACTTAACTCCCTAGGTGCTGGGCAAACTGGATATATGGGTCCCTACTCTCACGGAGCTTACATTCCAGTAGGGGGAGGCAGACAATGTGCAAACAACTAAACAAGAAAAATATCAGATACTTATAAAAGCAATGAGAAGAATTAAAATAAGATTATGTAGCAGCAAGTGGCCAGATAGTGACTTTAGGTTTGTTGATCAGGGATGTCTTCTCAGAAAAACTGATATTGTAGCTGAGATCAAAATGACAGGAAGGAGTCAGCCATACCAAACTCATGGGAAAAGAGTACTCGAGGGAGAGGAAACTAGTGCACAGATTTTGAAGGAACAAGCCAGGCGTGTTTGAGAGATGGAAGTAAAGCAAGGTTTACTTCAAGTGAGGGTGGTAAGAAATGAAGAAGGAGAGGTAATCAGACTCCAGATCCTCCAGGACTTTGTAGGCTGGCTTTTATCCTAAGTGGGCTTGGGAACACTGGAGGGACTGGCCCATGGATTGATGGGGATGAGGAGCACAGTGAAGAAAAGATGAGAACCGGGGATGGCAGCGTGGTCGTGCCGTTCACTATAACAAGGGTGAGTAGGGTTTTAATGGATAGGTAGAAGTTCTGGTAAGGGAAGGGAAAGAGCATTTTATAAAGAATGAACAGAATTTATGAAGCCAAATGCAAAAACAGTCTGTTCTGGTGGCAACCATTGGGACCAACTTGTATGCATGAGAGTTAAGATCAAAGTCAAAGTGGTTATGCCAGAGCAGGGAAGACCTTGGAAATACCCAATTAATTATTATAAATTTTATGAACATGCATTTTTCTGTGAAACTGCATCTGGAATTGATTTTATTCATTGGCACCAGATTTTTTCCATCCATCAAAGAGTCTAAAATGTACCTTGAGTGTTAATATTTGAACCTTTATACGTTCAGTACAGGGATAGATATCTTTTCCCAAGATTTATTCAAAAGACATCACAGAGTCCCAGCACAGTTCTTATTTTGGTAGAAGTGTCAAAGACACACAGTCTTCCTTTGACAAAGGAGGAGAGATTTGCACTGCCTCTATTGCTGCCACTTAAGGCCTATGTCTCACCAAGCCACAGTCTTCATTCACGTCTAGACAATAATGTAATATTGCATCTGTGTATATTTCCAGTGTGTACTATTCTCTCTGGACTGTGTTTTACCTGTTTTTTGATGATGACTTGTTGGATGATAGAGAATAAATTGAGTATGATTCAGGGTTGCCCCAAGTTCAGCCCATGCTGTTTTCCTTAACTTGTTCCAGGTAATAAAATGGAAGCTTTTTGTTTTTATGCTCTGTTCTGCCTGACTCACATGTGCACAATGATCATCCTGAAGGAGCACCTGTCCCTACTTGAAGTAAAACATCCTTTCAGCCGTGTGGAGTATTCCATGATGATACACCCATATCTTTTGCCCTGGAACATGCTTTTTAAAAAAAATGTATGAAGAGTACTAAAAAATAGCCTTCATAAAAGGTGGACATTTTCCCAAAAACACATTAATTACACTGAGCGAACTTTAATGCTTTCACATGCCCCATCTTACCCATTTCACTGATGAAGAAGCTGAGGTCCAGGAAAAGGAATTCAGCATATTGGTACAGAATGAATTCACTAACCCCATTTGTGTGCCTTGATTAGATATTTTTAGAACCCCATGTAGATTTCAGTGGGTCTGGTTAGCTAAAAGGATCAATGGACACTTGCGGGAAGTCACTGTATGTCAATACCAAATTGTCATCCTTGAGCATTTTCTAAAGGGCTACATTTATTTTCTTTGCCTCCCTGCCTTGATCCTAGCACTTGTTGAGCGTCTATTATGTCTAGGTACTATTCTAATTTAATTTCATGAAAATTTTGTAAGTTCGATATCATTTTTTCATTTTATTTATGGGGTGACTGAGGATCAGACAGGTTGAAAGACTTACCCAAAATCTCACAACTGAAAAGTGGCAGAGCTGAATGTCACTCACGCTCTTTCCACTATGCCAGTGCCAAGGACACGCACAGATTGTCTGGTGTGGGTGGTTCTTGTAAGAGTCACTCTGGAGCGAGAGGTATTCTGTATTGGATTTAAAGGAATATGGCCTCCAGCCCATAAATCCAGCATCTATCATGTATACAGTAGGCACAATCCACTCTAGGTCCTCTACACCCCCCGTTTTTCTATTTTATTCTCCCTCTCTCTCAACTGATAGCTTCACTCCCCTCCCCCAAAAGCAACCACCTAAATCAGATCGTGCCCCCCTAAAGGAACTTAAAAAAAAAAATCTATAGGCAGACAATAGAACAAAAAGGCTTCCTAAAAACTGGAATGGGTATAGAATATGTCCTAAGAGTGTTGATATGAAACTGAAGAATCTAGAGGCAAAGGGAGTTTCTGAAAGGAGGAAGCACTTCACATATAAGCCCACTGAAGGAGCCCAATGAGAAGGGTCATGTTGGAAGTCTTTATGTAATGCTGTCTATTACACGCCGCACAGTTTAGAATGGATTTCTGGACACGAAATACACATTATCGCCTTGGCTCAGCCAGGAAGAGGGCTCTCTCAGGCCGCATGCATATTAAAGTGTGTAATCTTGCCGTTACTATGGGGAAATAATTTACAGGCTCATACAACCTGCTGTCTCCTGTCATCTGCTGGGACCTTGTGGTTACTGGGGCTACATGTGGGGACTTCGCTACCGAGTTAATGTCACCTACTGGGTAAAATTGCACCTAAGCAGAAGGAGAAGGCTGATTGGTCTTGGTCAGGGCTACATATGGTGAGGGCTTAACTAAGAGAAAAGCCATCTGACTCCCTGCAGCTCCTGGCGACGGGGTGTCAGAAGCAGGCCTGACACAGAGACCTACTTGGGTCTCATAGTGTAGGTTCCCTCTGGCTGCTGTACAGCAACCTTCTGTTAGCAGGTCTGTTCTAAACTTCAGAGCATTTCCTTGGAACCCTGTGTTAACCTAAGAATGTGAGTATTCACCAGTAGCAAGAAATCTGGACTCCAGGGCTGTATTTCCCACTAGATGCTGTTTATTTTGAGGGAAACAGAGTTAGGAAGCCATGGGAGGTAGAGGGAGGTAAGAGAGAGAAAATGGGAGAACCCATCCATTAGATTTCCTAGGTGTCCTTGAATACCTGGGGCAGGTCCAGGCAAATGGCACTGTGGGTATTTTGGAACTAGCAGTGTTTCATGAAAAGATAAACTTGCCATTAAAAATCTCGCAATCTCAGATCAGATAAGGCTTCAGGCTCAGAAATTCTCCACAAGAACCAGGCTACAATGAAACAGCTGTGGTCCTTAAGCAAATCCCTATGTACTCCAGGTTTCTGTTACCTTCATCTACAAAATGATAAAGTTTGAACGAGACGAATTTCCAGGCCCCTGTCTCCTTGACATCTCCTGCCATGATGGAAGCTCCTGGGTCACAGTCATCTCAGTATCTTGCACACATCGTTCTGCACACATTTCCTTGCACATAGTAGGAACTCAGAAAGCACTGAGTGGAAAAGAAGGGAAAGTCTAGGGGCAAAGTACCCATTCTGATGCATTGAGCAGGAAAGATACTGCACCAAGGAGCCTATTTGGTGGTAATCTGTCCCTGCCCCCTGGTTCTACTGTGGGATACCACAAGTTTTCCATGCTAGGAACAGTGACAGTACATTTCAAGGCAGGCAGGAAAGTCTTTCAATGTCAGCTGCTGAGAGGCAAAGTCTGGGATTCTGAGATGACCAGGTGCAGGTACTGAGATTTACAGCTGGTGCAGGAAGTTAAAATTTTCAGCCTGAGGATTAATTAAGTGTTGACTCCTTTAGACTCACAGCAAAACAGACTGAAATATCTTCATTGGTATCCTGACTTGCTGGGCTTCTGATTTTATTTCTATTTCTTTTTTTGCCTCTTGCTTTTTTTTTTCAGTGTGCTTCAGCTTTGGACATTGCACAAGGGAGACTGGCTAGGAAGCTAGTGAATGGGTTTCCTAAGAAAAGGAGACAGATAGCACCTTGGCTTTGCAATCAAGCCAGATATTGGAGTTCATTATTGAAGTGGGTAGGGGAAGAAGCCAGCTAAAGTGAAAGTGAGCAAATGGTCAACCCACCGTTCACGCTCTGCCTTCCATAAGTGACGTCAGCCTTCTCAAAGAGGCATAATTTTTTTATTTGTTTATCTCCATTATCAGGTGATGCAGTGGCTGGCATTCTGCATCTACACAGCAGAGCTGGGAGGATATACATATATATTTATATTTATTGTATTTTTTCAAGCACGATCATCTGAAAAGGCTTGGGTTGATTAATATTTTCCGCTGTCCGGTAACCATGGCAATAGGGTCAGCAGATATAATACTTAATTTAATCTTCCAGCTGCCTCAATGTGCTTCACTGGTGTCCCGAATAATAGAAAGCCTTTTACCTCTCTCTCTCTCTTTCTCTCTCTTTCTCTCTCCCCAC
>JAQZBX010020794.1:0-25896 GCA_029593785.1 Cabassous unicinctus | reverse complement strand
AGCTGGGCCAGAACAGTCTATTCAACAAATGGTGCTAGGAGAACTGGAAATCCATATGCAAAAAAAGAGGAAGAGGACACCTTTCTCACACTTTATACAAAAATTAACTCAAAATGGATCAAGTACCTAAATATAAAAGCTACAATCATAATACTCCTAGAAGAAAATGTAGGAAAACATCTTCAAGATCTTGTGGTAGGCAGTAGTTTCTTAAACCTTATACCCAAAGCTCAAGCAACAAAAGAAAAAATAAATATGGAACCTCCTCAAATTAAACACTTTTGTGCATCAAAGGACCTTGTCAAGAAAGTGAAAAGGCAGCCTACACAATGGAAGAAAATATTTGGACACTACATATCCAATAAGAAGTTTGATATCCATTTGATATAAAGAGATCACACAACTCAACAAATAAAAGACAAGCAACTCAATTAATGGGCAAAATATTTGAACAGACATTTTTCCAAAGAGGAAATACAATCGTCCTAAAGCACATGAAAATATACTCAGTATCACCAGATATTAGAGAAATGCATATCAAATCTACAGTATCATTTCAGTCCTTACCAAATGGCCATTATTTAAAAAACAGAAAACTACAAGTGCTGGAGAGGATGTGGAGAAATAATAACATTCTTTCACTGTTGGTGAGAATGTAAAATGGTACCATCTCTGTGGAAGACAGTTTGGCAGCACCTCAAGAAGCGAAATATAGAATGGCCGTATAATCCACCAATCTGGCTACTAGGAATACATCCAGAAGAACTGAAAGCAGGGAGGCGAACAGATTCTTGCCCACCGATGTTCATAGCAGCATTATTCACAATTGCTAAAAGATGGAATCAACCTAAGGGCCCATCAACCAATGACTATTAAACAAAATGTGGTATATATATATATATATACGATGGTATACTATTCAGCCATAAGAAGAAATGTACTGGGGAAGCACATGACAACATGGATGAACCTTGAGGATATTATGTTGAATGAAATAAGCCAGACACAAAAGGACGAATATTGTGTGGTCTCACTGATATGAACTAAGTACAACGCGTAAACATATGGAGTTAAATTATAGAGTATAGGTTAGTCAGAGACAGAATGTAGGTTGAGAATGGGGAGTTGATGCTGAATGTATGTAGAATGTTTAATAAGGGGGATTGTAAATATGTAGAAATGGAAAGAGTTGATGGTAACACATTAAAATGAGTATAGCTAACACTGCTGATTTATAAATGTAGTCTAGGGAGGTTAATGTTAGTTCAAAGACAGCTAGAGGATACTCTAGGGACTGTATAACATAGTCATTTCAGTGGTAGATGAAATTTTTGGTTAATAAGACAAGAATGTTCTATTATAAGATATTAAGAATATGGTGATACACAGGAAAAATACAATTAATGTAACTTATAGACAATAGTTAATGGTAAGATTGTAATATTTTTTAGCAAAGGCAAAGAAGGTACTATATGGAATTTCATTTTATGAGATGTGAATATGATCATGCATTTTCTTCATTAACAAGGAGACCTTGGTCATGTCATTGAACCAAATCTGTGCTCATTTATTCATCTTTCTGAACATTGGACAAACAACTGAGTTTGTTTTTAGGATTAAATTAGATAAATGTGCCTGGACAGGATTTTTAAAGCAATGCTTCCATAATTTGTTAAGCTGCTTTTTGTCTGTTATTTTATTTTTGAAGTTGAAATAAGTTTACTAATTTTGAAAAAAAAAAAAAAAAAAGCAATTGCTACTAAAGGTAATATATTTCAGTCTCCCTCTTTCTGACTCCTTGCTGCCCAGTTCTCAACTTGGCAGGAAAGGGAAGATTATTTTTTTATACTTTACATACCAACAGAAGTCTGTTCTGAGGAGTTGGTGCCAGAGAATTCACAGCACAGGAGAGGAGCCCCTAACACTTATGTGAAAGAAACTAGTTTTACTTTTCACTTTAGGTTCTTGGGTGGGCACTGGGTGGGGGCAGGGAGGGTGGGAATAAAAAGGGATGTGGAACAGTGGCATACATAAAACAGGGGAAGGCTTGCTGTCATGACTGCAATTTCCTCTTTCCAAAGATCTCTCTGTGGATTCGTTGATCTGGTGCTGGAAATGGGCTTAACAATCACCAGGGAAGACCAAGGAATAGAGAAATCCAAATCCCAGTTCTGCCACTTCCTGGCTATGATATCTTGGGAAAGTTATTTAATCTATCTTTGCTTGAGTTCCATCATCTGCAAAATGGGGATAATCATAGCACTTCCTTCATCGAGTTGTTATAAGAAGGAAATAGGTTAACACAAGAAGTATTTAGATAAGTGCCTGGCACATATTAAGTGTTCAATAAATACTTTAATGAATTTATTTTTGTTGAATTTATATTATATGTGCTTATATATTTATTATATAATTTAAATGATTTATCATTAATGCATTATATTATTTATTACTATCATCAGTTGACCTTCATCCTTTTATTCAACAGATGCTTGAGTTACTTTTATATCTCTGGCACACTTCTAGGCCTTTGGATACTGATAATCAAGACAAAGTACCTGCTCTTTTAGAGTTTCTGTTTTTCTCTGTGGAAATCTCTGAAACAGAAGTGAAATATGACACTCCCTGAGGACTCATCTCATATACGAATGATGATATGCTGTTGAAAAATGACCAGGGCTGGGAGACTTGGAGGTAAACAAACACTTTTGGGCAACTAAAGGCAATTTGTTTACTCTCATTAATAGGTAGGCAGGGTGTGGGAAACCTGCTTTATATTTGCAATGCGCTTTAGCTTTCAAATTGTAATCAGAGGGTTTTGATACTTAAGGCCAGTAAGGAATGGGGGAAATGCACAGAACCCCTCTGGGTTGGAATACCTGGGTTGGAATCTCATCTCTAACAGCTCCTGTCCAGTTCCTTTACTGCACAGTAGGGGAAGCCATCTTAGAAACAGTAACACTCATCAGAGCTATTTCACAGGGCAGATGTGAGGATTAGGTAATATGGCACACCATCTACAGAATAGCACTAAATCCTTCAGTAAATATTTAATCAAGCATGTACACCAGGCACTGGTCTACATGTCGGTGGAAGGCTCAGCCACAAGACCCTCTCCTCATGAAGTTTACAGTCTAGTGGTTGGAGGCAGGCACTAAATGAGTAACAATTTCAGATTATAGTAAGGCCTTTGAAGAAAAATATATATAGTGTTGTGACAGAGATTCTCCCTTAGCAAGCGGATTCAAGGACAGTCTCTCTCTGGAAGGGAGATTGGAGGGGATATTTTGGGAGTGAGGAGGAGAAGGAGGCCACCATGGGTGAAGCGAGAGAGAAAATTTCTGGGGAGAATGAAGAGTGAATGGAAGACAGGAAGGTGGGTGCAGCAAATAGAAGAGAGGCCAGTGGGCCTAGGACGTTGTGAGTGAGGGGAAAGATGGCCTGAGGTAGGATCCAAAAGGTAGACAGGGAACTTTTATGTAATCTAAAACTTCTTTAAAAATAAAGAGAAAAAGAAAAGAAAAGAATATAGAGGTTTTTTTTAAAAAGGTAGGCAGGGTGAGGGTATTTCAAGTCTTGTGAACTAGGGGAAGGAGTTCATATTTTATGTAGAGGGAGTGGGAAACTATCAAAGGTTTTACGCAGGAGAGTAATGATCAGATTCCTACATAAAATGTTAGTTAAATAATTATGAAGGCTAGTGAGAACTGGTTTGTGGTGGAGTTCCAGACAAAGACAGGTGGTGGAGGAGGAGAGAGAACGTCATATGGTCTATTTCCACCTCGTTACTTTCATGATCTTCTTTCCAGAGATGAAATGGGGAGATATGCTTCCTTCTCGATCCCTGGGTGGATACTGTTACTTACGTGACCTGCTTTGCAGTATCTGGCTCTCTGTCCTTGGTACTAACAGGCCTTCCTGAGGCTTGTGAGGACAATGTCAGTATCGTCCCCAGCAGGAAAATAAAATTGACCCTGGAGTTTTATTGACGAGTGTTGGTGATCTGCTTCTCAGAGATAAAATAAAGAGAAAACAAAGCCTTCCATACATTATTTGACTGGCAATTTAAAAACTCCTAAGAGTCACTGCAGTCTAGTGATCGTGGGACACACCAGAGATTTGTCTTTGCTTTTTGTCTCAGGACTGCTTTGGAAATAGACTGGATGAGCCAAGCAAGGAATGACCTTGAAGAGCTGCTTCAAGGTTTTAAGGGTAACTTTGCTACTGGCTGCCCTTGACTAAAGAATGGGTCTCTTCTCATAGGGAAGGTCAGCTTCTTTAGGAAAGGCCACAGCATCTAGGGCAGGGACGGAAGAAGAGGATGCCGACGCGATCACCTAGGGTAGCTGGATGCATCTTGGCCATCTGTGGGGCGGCAGATCTTGGAGGAAGCTCACTTGCACAGACAAATTGCAAGAGAAATGTGAAGTTGGAATTAAAATCAATAGTGACCATGAGTAAATGAAAATAGGTTTGAGATTACCACAAAGTCATGAGGCTGTGTGCTATCAAATAAAAGGTAAGTGGAAAGCATAATAGCAATTGACTTTATAAACTTGGATTTCTGCTGGGAATTAGTGGGGTTTAGATCATCTCTGCTACAGAACACGATGGAAGTGAAACCATGCTACCCTTCCAATCTAAAGCACAGCAGAACTGAGTATCCTTCTTTACCACTACCATATTCTCCTGAGAAATGTTTGCTGACAACCTCAGGTGTACAGCTTTTGATTGGATGAGTTAGAGTCTAATTCTTATAAAGCTATATATTTGCAAACATTCATTCATTCAACAGTTATTTATTGAATGGCTGCTCTGTGCCAGGCATTATGCTATAGGCTAAGTAAACAAATATAAACAAAACAGATACTCAATGATTTCATGAGGACATATAAATGCAAGCATGTGTAGAATTTAGAATTTTCAATTTCCAAGTAAGGTTTCATGGAGAGCAATTTAGTCTATCCCATCTTTATATAAATGAGGAAACTGAGGAGTAGAAATGACTTCCCTAACATCACACAGCTAAGAGATGCAGGATTGGTGGTGGTAATCAGCATCATTTGTTGAGTACCACGTGTCAATGCCTGCTAAAGAAGTCCGTGGCGTGTGCTGTTTTAGTGAATTTTCACAAAATCCCTCTGTGAAAAGTACTACTATTATCTGTATTTTCTAGATAAGGAAACAGAGAGACAAGTTCATGGAACTGGGAAATCACTGAGCTTGGATTTAAGCCTTGGCAGAGTGACTCCAGGGAAAATGCTTTTAATCGCTGCCATACGGCGATTAAAATCCAGTGCTCTTTTACCTCCACCACTCTGTCTCTTCAAAAGGATGGACTGTCAATCCACAGCCACTTGCACTAGCTAAAGTCCAATGCCAATTAATATCCATAGAAAGGAAGGGAATGTACCCAATTTATGAAGTGATGGTGATATAGGAATAGGATATAGTACTTTGTTTGCATTAAAGGATGATAGTGACCATTAGAAAATGAAAACAGGTTTGAGATTCTCAAAAAAAAAAAGTTTGGAATCTTGTTTTCTGGTATTCCACAATATTAAGTTTTCAGGTTGGAATGATACATTACACTAGAAGACAATGATCCTTGTCAATAGAAGTTTAACAGAGGCTGCTATCTTGCAGAGATAAGTGCCCTTCATTTTCCCAGACCATTTCCAAGGCCTTGGGAGGATCCTAGCAATATTGAATTTAGATTTTTCTTTTATTTATCTCAAAGAGGGCCCTCAAAATTTTATAATTCTGGACACCCAAGACTGCGATTTGTTCCTGCAATCAAGGAAGCCCCCCACAATAGAAGTTTGTCTCAAGGCTTTAGAGACACTCAGTTTTAAACCCTAGATCTGTCATTTACTAACTGTGAGACTTTAACTTCTTTATTTCTTGGACCTATATCTCCACATCTGTAAAATGGAAATATATACTCCTCACATCAAGGGTTGTTTGGAGGACAGGAGCAACTCAACAAAGACACAGCGTTTATAAAAATTGACTCAACCTTTTATTTGCTTGAAGATCACATTCATTTAAAGTAACAAAACCTCAAGGACAAGGTTCCTAGCTACTCAAGGAACAGTAGCTAAACAAACAAATAAGGACCCATTTGCTCACTTAAGAAGTTCTGGAGAAAGGCTAAGAGATGCCATGGAGACACAGACTCATTGTACCTTCCTCTTCAATGCTCCTTAATGTAGATTCCATCTTCCTGGTCATAGAGTGGCTACTGTACTCCAGACATCATGCTGCATTCCACAAAGGAAAAAAGGGAGAAGGGTAGATGAGGTGTGCCTGATGCATCCACCCCTTCTGATCTGGAAAATAATAGCATTTCCAGATATATCACTGGGCAGGAATACAGTTAATTTGCAGCTGATGTGTTGTAGCTCCATTCTTATCTCCACTGATGCCTGAAACTGTGGCACTGACCCTTGACCAAGAAAGGGAAGAAATGTACTAGTTAGTGATTTCTAACAAGTGTTTAAAGTCCCAAACATTCCTAGAGACATCCTATACCAGTTTGTCTACATTGCTTGGTGAAAATGCATAGGTTGGTGGTTGGCAACTGGTTTACCTGAACACAGCATGGCTTTGACTACTTGACCAGTGAGTTAAAGGACCCCTCAACAAACTTGTAACTTGGAATCCCTGAAATGAAAATATCACACGTGGATCTTGGTGGTTTGTGATCTTGAGAGGAAGTGCATCCTCTGTCACCCAGAGAAGTACCTGGAAACTGCACCCAGGTGTTTCAGACTTCCCTGATGTTAGCCTGGGTTTCCTTTCTCCTGTTACACCATATCCTTTATCTTTATTAGAGCTGATCTACAGATACTTTGTGGAATCCTGTGAGTTCCTTTAATTACCCATCCCTGGGAAAATGCTGCACCCACCAAGTAAATTTTGGTTTATATCTCATTGGTGAGAAGTGACTCATTTGGCAACCTCAGATGTAAGGGATCAGGGAGGTGAGGATTTTTAACTGGAAATGTTACCTTCTTCAACACAAACAGAGTTGAGTGGGTCAGGAAGAAGAAAAGACAGACTATTTGTTGGAAACAATCAGCATCTACACATCCTTCTGTCTTTCTCCTCATACGGGTGAAAGAGAAAATCAATTACCTAGCACAGGGGTTCTCAAAGTTCAGCCTGCAGTGCAATCCCCAGGAAGGCTTGTTAAAACCCAGATCTCTGGGTCCATCCCCCAAGTTTCTGTTTCAGTTGGTCTGGGGTAGGCCCTGAGAATTTACATTTCTAACAACCTCCCAGGTAAGACTGACGCTGCTCATCCAGGGACTACTCTTTGAGAACCACTTACCTAGTAAACCAACAAAGAATAGGATTGGTTTTGCTTGGTCTCTGACAGCTTCCACTGAAGCCCATTTTAAGGTCCAAACAAAGCAGCAAGTAAATGAAGAGTGCAATAGAAAATCTGGACAGGGCTCATTTCTAATTTCCTGGAGAAAATGCCATTTAAATATCAGTAGATTTCATTGGCCTTATTTGGTCCAGGGACCAGAAGGCTGCTAATGAAGAGGCTGGGTATTTGGCTAGGGATTTTTAAGCCCGTCTCAGAAGTGGAGAGAGCCACTTGTGCCAAGCACCAAACAAGGAACACTGAGCAAAAATGACAGATGAATCCTAGGGACAGCCAGTTCTGAAAATACTATTTTCCACTTTGAAAATATGGTCAGAGAGACCGCATGTTTAAAAAACTGCCAAGATGGAGAAGCTGGATAAGGAGGGCAGCAGTATTCCTGAAAGAGATGATGAGAATGGAGGCTCACCGTGTTGTACCTTCAGGTCTTCCATCTTCCATTTGTTTCAGCACAAAGAATGTTTGCATTCAGGGCTCTCACAGTAAGGAGGTTTTGGCTCTGGCGAGCCATCAGAATGGCTCTACTTGAGACATGCCTGACCTATATCCACTCTCCAGAGTTCTAATGGCCCATTTATAATCCCTTACCCACAATTCCAAAATCCAAACATCTCTGAAAACCGAAAGTTTGTAACTCATTTATGGTTAAACTTGACCTGACTTGACAGAACCTGACCTAAGCTGACACAAAGCTGTTCATCTGTTTACATTTATTTTTTACTTGGTGTGAACAGGTATACATTTCACTGCAGGAAAACCCACACACTTGATCATGAGGTATTGTGCCGGGGGATTTTACATAATCAATGGAATAGGTATCATGTTACCTTTCAAAGATAAGAAAACTTCTGAATTACATCTGGTTCTGGAGTTTTTAATAAGCTATCATAATAGCATATTCACCCTGTTTCCCATTTTTGATGCATCTGCCAGTCTCAACCTTGCCCCAGGTCTCCAAATACATTCCACTGATCACTCCTTTAACACACCCAGGTATTCCTGAATTCCCTAACACCTGGAGATCTGATGCCACTCGCACCTGGCTGAGCCATATTTTGCACTCAGTAGAAAGCTTTGCTCTCAAAGTCCTTTCTTCCTGGCTGAAAATCAGGAAAAGGACTTTCAATGTCTTGGTTCTCCTGCTTACTGTTGGAAAATCAAGTTAATGTTAAGTCCTCAGTTTCTCTCCTTAGATCACAGCCAGCAGTCCCTTTATATACAAAGTGAAAAAACCAAGGCTCAGAAAAACAAAGCAAGTTCACACATTACAGTCCCAAAGTGATTCTAAGACACAACTTTGTCAGCACCTGGAGATGAGAAACCGAATCCTCTATTTTCTATACAGGCCAAGCTGCATAATATGCAGGGCCCTGCAAAGCCGAAAATGCGGGACTCTTGGTCTAAATTTTATAAGAATTTGAAGACAGCAGATTATTAAACCAAGTGCAGCACCTTCTAAGTGTGGAGCTCTTTATGACTGCACAGGTGGCATGTCCATGAAGCCAGCCCTGCTGTTCTATATTCTACATGCCCTGATGTAATATGACTTGAAGAAATATTGTTTTAACTGAATGCCATCAATGACAATCAATGGAAGGTAATGCCAAGCAACATCCACAAAATGTTATAGAATTGGCTTCACAATACACACCCCTCCCCCTTTAGTACTATCCATTAGACAGTCTGCTTAACTTGCAAACTGCTTTTTTATGCGTTGAATCGACACTTCTGTAGCGGGCATATTGCCCAGGAAGACAGCAACATCCTTTCCGTGCTTAAAGCAATTTATTATCCGCAAAGCTTTTCTTTCTATACACCAAGTTGCAACCTCTTCCAGAAACCATTACCCTCCACTTTCTCAAAACACCTCCTTTCAGTTGCAATGCAGATCCGATGGCATGTCCATTTGTCACGGTGAGTTTATAGACATCCAACTTCTCTGCATTGAATATCCAGCTTATTCAAGTAGTGCCAACTCATGACATGAACGGCAAGTCACCAGCCAGTAACACCAGCACCTACACAATCATGACTAATGGGTAGAAAAGGTGGATCTCATTATGGCTGAGCCAATAATGTCCAATTATCCGTGCAAACAAAAGGGAAGAGAAATATGTAAAAATTCAAAACAATGCATAATTCAAAACCTCTTTTGTGACTGTGCAGTTATTTTTATTTCAAGGTTCTCATCAACTACAGTTTGCGTGGGATGTGTGAAGAGCTCCATTTAGACAAAATAAAGATGCAGGGAGCTGAGTCAGATAAGCCAGGCACCTGTCTAGTGTCCCCATTTTGTCACCTTGTGCAACTCAAAGGACAACAGGATGCTCAAGTTTTGATAACCATAGTTCTATCTTCCTCACATCACAGAGGGAAAAACTGAAACTCTGAGAAGCCTCTTCCTGTGGACTCAGCCTTGCTGGGGACTAGAAGAAGATGCCCATCTTTTCGTTCTCCCCTGAGACTCACAGGTGACTAAACACTTGACTTCCACTTGCACTGGTCTAGGCTCCTTGTCAAAAAACATGGCAGAAATGTCAAGGAAACTGCTGAAAGCAGATCAGATGTCATAGCACTGACTCTTGAAGTGTCCGAAAAGTAAGCTCCTAAGGGGAGCAGATGTTAAGCGTCAGGAATGGTCAAGCTGTTTACTCAATTAGTGAAGCAGCACTGAAAACACTGGCTAATTGCTTAGCGCTCTTCCAGACACCGAGGGAGTTAACTAGAACATCGCAATGAGTGAATAATAGTTATGAAAGGAGCAAACAGTCAATGTGGGAGGAAAAAGTGAGTGCCCACTAGATCCAAGCTCCTCGGGGCACCTACTGTCTTTGTGCCATTCATCTCTGTGCAGCCTGAGTGATGTGCCTAAAATGAAAATCCAATCAAGTCATTCCTCCCTTCGCCATCCCCAACACTTCACTAGCTTCTCTCGCTCTTAGAATAAAGACCAGATCCTTAATGTTGCCTATGAAGCATGGCTTGGTACAGACCAGGGGTTGAAAACTTTCTGTAAAGGACTGGAGAGGAAACCTTTTCAACTTTATAGGCCATACCATCTCTGTCACAACTACTCCATGCTGCCAGCGCTGCATGAAAGCAGCCACAGACAATTAGCAAATAAACAGGCTTGGCTGTGAGCCAATAAAACTTTATTTTAAAAACTCCATGGCCAAGGGTATACTTACAAATGGTGGAAATGGGAATTTTTGTGGTTTATATACATTGCCACAGTTTTTTTAAAGTATACTTTTTTTTTTCCAAAAGATACTTAAATTACATAAATGTTACATAAAAAATACAGGGGATTCCCATATGCCCCACTCCCTACCCCTCCCATGTTTTCCCACATTAACAACATCCTTCATTAGTGTGGTACATTTGTTACAATTGATGAACACATTTTGGAGCATTGCCACTAAGCATGGACCATAGTTAGCATTGTAGTTTACACTCTCTCCCACACAATCTTGTAGTTATGGTCAGATATATAATGGTCTGTATCTGTCATTGCAATGTCATTCAGGACAATTCCCAAGTCCCAAAAGTGCCCCCATATTACACCTGTTTCTCCCTTTCCCTTCCCTCAGAACCTCCAGTGGCCACTGCGTCCACATCAATGACATATGTTCTTCCATTTCTAGAATCACAGTAATTCTATAGTAGAATACCAGTATGTCTACTCTAGTCCATCGTTCATTCCCAAATCCTGAGGATTCTGGGATGGTAATGTCTGCCACAATTTTTTAAAGAAGGTAGAATGGGGAGACAGCAGGAGGACTTGGCCTACACACTGTAGTTTACTGACTCCTCATCTACTCCATGCATCTTAAACATTAATGCACCTGGGGAACTTGTTAAAATACAGATTCTATTAAGGTCCACAAGGGTCCTCTCTCAGTTCCTGCTTCCTGCCATTTCTTCACCGGCTTAGGGCTTCTGAGCAGCCTATTTCTTTGAGCTGGATTGACCTTCTCCTTTAACTTAGTCTAGTCATTTAATTCCCAGCTCAGGGTTTACATCCTTAAAAAGGGCCTTCTGGACTAGATCAAGTACACCCCTCACAGGCCCTCATTTTTCCAGATACCTTTCCATCAAAGTGATCACCATATTTGTAATTTCATATTTACTTGTATCATTATTGATTTCTTTGTCTATCTGGTTGCATCATCATCTTTTTGGTGTGTCACTTCGCCAAGCAGGGGCCTGCTCCTCTCCGCACCACGCAGGTCTGGGACGTATTTTTTTTTTTTTTTTTTTTTTTTTTTACCAGGCGGTCCCCGGGATCGAACCTGGGTCCTCCATGTGGTAAACAGGAGCTCCACTACTTGAGCCACAGCCGCTTCCCAATTATTGATTAATGTCTATCTCCTCCATTGGAATATAAGCTGTTTGAACAAAACAATATGCCAGTTTCATCATTTTATATTGCACTATACGCACCATATGCCAGTTTTATCATGTTATATATCAGGACAGTACCTGGATTAGTTGCTGCTCAATAAATATTGAATGAATCACTGAAGAAATTAATTACTCAATCCCATTAATAGATTAATGGATTAATCATAATTAATGCATTCATTAATATAGTTTAATACTGGGGCAGGATCTCAGTAAAGATTGTTGAATTTCTTTTGAGTTTGAGAATTTAGAAGATTTTTAAATGTTGGAACGTTTTATAGACTCCTTTACTGGCCCCCTTTTCTTCTGTTCTGTTCTCTTCTCTTCCTCTCTCTCTAGTCCAGCACTGTCTACTAGAACCATCTGCAGCAACAGCAATAGTCTGTGCTATCCTATAGGGCAGCCATTTGCCACAGGTGCCTACTGAGCATCTGAAAGGTGCGAGTGAAAATAAGGAACTAAATTTTTAATTGTATTTAATTTTAACTAATTTTAAATGTAAATATAAATAGACACAGGTAGCTAGTGGCTATGTATTGGACAGAACAGTTTTAGATTTTCCCTGGGTGATAATACTTACTATGAACGCAGGGGCCATGATTATGATGACAATTACTAAATCTGTTAGAATTTAATCTCTGGGAGTATAGGAACTACATTACTTTGTACTGTGCTCTATTGACTAGGGCCAGGAATCAATAGGCCCTCAACTGTATGAATAAATAAAAGAGGATGATGGACAAGAAACATCTACAACTGCAAGCAAAACAATGTCTTCTATCTTCTCCATAATATCTAAGTCCCCTCTCAGCCTGAGGGGAGGGGGAGGGATGAATAGGTGGAACACAGGGCATTTTTAGGGCAGTGAAATAGTTTGGTGTGATACTGCAAAGATGGGCACATGGCATTATACATTTGTCAAAGCCTATAAAACTGTACAGCACAAAGTGTAAACCATAATGTAAACTATAGACTTTGGTCAGCAGCAATGCTTCAATATTGGTTCATCAACTGTAACAAATGTACCACACTAACGTAAGACATTAATAATAGGGGAAACTATGTAAGTGGGTGTGTGGGGGGGGTTATATAGGAATTCCCTATTACCTTCAGTGTAATTGTTCTGTAAATCTAAAACTTCTCTTAAATCCAAACCCTTTCCTAGGCACAAAACCCATTTTCCCCCAAGCCTGTTGAACATTTCCACATAGTTCAAACACAACACATTAAAAACACAACTAATTGCATTTGCCTCTGTGGTAGGCAGGATAATGTCCCACAAAAACGACTATATCTGAATCCCCAGAACCTGTGACTATGTTACCTCGCATGGCAAAAGGGACTTTGCAGATGTGATTAAGCTTAAGGACCGTGAGATAGGGAGAGTATCCTGGTGGACCCAATCTAATACATGGATCGCAGAGAAACGCAGAGGAGTGAGTCAGAGAAATGTGATGACAGAAGGGGCAGGAGAAATGAAAAGTCTGGGAACAACTCAACAGACCATTGCTGGCTTCAAAGACAGAGGAAGGGGGCCCCGAGCCACCGGATACAGATGGCTTCTAGAAACTGGGAATGGCCAGCAGGAAATGTGGGTCTCAGCCCTACAACAGCAAGAAAGTAAATTCTGCCAACAACCTGAATGAGCAGGAAGCAAATTGTCTCCTAGAGCCTCCAGAAGACACAACCCTGCTGACCGCTTACATGGATGCCAGACTTCAACTTCTATAACAGCAAGAAAATAAATTTGTGTTGTCTTGAAACACTAAGTTTGTGGTACTTTCTTACGGCAGCAATAGAAAACGAATATATCCCCCTCCCCATAAAGTTGTTCTTATGTTCTCTGTCTCAGTAAATGGCATCATCAATCTCCCACCTTCCCAACCTTAAAATCTCAGACTTAAATTTGAGTCATCCCTCTATGAAAACTCTCAAATGTAAATGGACATAACAGGTAAATGTCTTACTATTTATTATAGGCATGTTGTGGATGGAAATTAACTTTCATGCATTTCTGTAATCCATGTGTCTTTTGGCTTATATTAAGTGCTCAATAAACACGTGTTAAATAAACTAGATCAACATTAGTTCATATCACCTATAATCCTGACTCATTTGCCTCCTTTGCATCCCAGGTGCCGCTTCTCTGGATCGAACACATCCCTCTGCTCCTGCACTTGAGCATCAGCCTATAGCCCTGACTCCAGATCTGCCCTCCCTGCTGGCCACCACACTGTCATCAGTGATCCTCCCAAAACACAGCCCTAGTTATTTCACTTTCAAAAGGCTCCAAATTCCTTAAAATGGCATTTGGGCCCCTGCCTACAATTTACCTTTCCAACTTCTTCCTTCACCACTTCTCTCCCAAGAGCTCTGTTCTTCAGCCACAGCGGGACACCAAGTTCTTGTGTCAGTTCAGATTTTCCAAGAAGCAGATGCCAAGATTATATATGTGAAGGATTTATTGGGAGAAATACATGAGAAAGATAAAGGGGGAAGGATGAGGAGACTTCAGAAAACGATGCAGGTCGGACACTCGTGATAAAAGGGAGAGAAGGAGGGATTGGGTGTTAAGAGCCTTGGGCTGCAGTATATGTCTGAGAAACCTTTGGTCAGGTCCAAACAAGCAGCCTGTTAGAGGAATCCATGCCAGACAGAAATGGGCCAGTGCTAATATTCCCACTGTGCTCAGGCAATGCCTGGGAACAGCCTAGAAAAACCATGGCCTCGGTGTTCATAGGACCCACAGCTGAAGAAGGTTGTCCAGTTATCATGCTCCCTGCTTGTAGGAGGTGGGACACATACCTGTGGATGCCCCAGAGCTGAATCATGTTATTCTTTTTAGGAACTCTGAACTAGAATGTTCTTCCTCTTCTTATTTGTTTGACATAATCACATCCATTCTTTTTTTTGGGGTGGGGGGGATTGGCTACAATATGTGCTTTTATTCTCATACATTTTTTCATTATGATATAATTCACACACCATAAAATTAACCCCTTCAAAGTAAACAACTCAACGGTACTTAGTATATTCATAATGTTGTACAATCATTGCTACTATTTAATTCCAGAACATTATCGCCTCAAAAAGAAACCCATTAACAAAAGACTAGAATAGACATTAGTCCACAGAAGAAATACAAATAGCAAAAACAAAAACACATGAAAAAATGTTCCATAAAGTACGACATATTGTATGATTCGATTTATATGAAATGTAAATATAAATCAATTTATAAAAATAGATTAGTGGTTATGTAGGGCTGGGGAAGGACTGCAAAGGAGTGTAGAGTTTTTCTTTTTGGAGTAATGAAATGGTTCTAATTTCATTGTGGTGATGAATGCACAACACTGTGATTATACTGAAAGCCATTGATCATACACTTTGGGCAGATCGTATGGTATGTAAATATATCTCAATAAAACTACTTAATAAATTAAAAGAAACCCATTAGCAGTCACTCCCCTGCCTTAGCAACCATTAAGCAACTTTCTTCCTCTATGAATTTGCCTATTCTGGACATTTCATAAAAGTGGAATCACACAATATGTGGCCTCTTTTTGGTTTCTTTCATTTAACGTGAGGTTTACAAGTTCATTTCTGCTCTAGTTTGTAACAACAGTCATTGTAAGGGTCTTTTATGATAAACCACGTTTCTGTTATCCATTCATCAATTGATAGAAATTTGGGCCATTTCCACATTTTTTCTATTAGGAATAATGCTGCCATGATCATTCATGTACAAGTTTTATGTGGACTTATGTTTTCATTTCTTACGGGTAAATACTTAGGAGTGAAATTGCTCGGTAATATGGAAACTCTATGGAACAGCCAAACTGATTTCCAAAGTGGCTATACCATTTTACATTCACACCAGCAGTGCACGAGGGTTCCAATTTCTCCACATCAGCAATACTTGTTATTGTCCATCATTTTTTATTATATCAATCCTAGTGGGGGTAAAGTGATATCTCATTGCGATTTTGATTTGAAATCCCTAATGATTAATGATGCTGAGTATTTTTCATATCTTTATTGGACACTTTGGAGAAATGTCAACTCCATCAACTCCTTTCCACAATTTTTATTTGCATTATTGGTCTTTAAGTTTATAAGTTGTAAGTACTCTTTATATATTCTGGATATAGTCCCTTGTCAGATATAGGATTTGCATACGTTTCTTCCATTCTGTGGGTTTTCTTTATACTTTCTTAATATTCTCCTTTGAAGGACAGACTTTTAAATTTTGATGATGACCAATTTATCTGTTTTCCCTTTGTTTCTTGTGCTTCTTGGTGCAATGTTTATGAAGCCATTGCCTAGTCCAAGGTTACAAACATTTGTAATTGTTTTCTTCTAAGAGTTTTTCATTTTTAGCTCTAAAATTCATACATGATCCATTCTAATATTTATATATGGTATGATGTAGGGGTCCAACTTCATTCTTTTTCACGTTGCCATCTACAATCAGCACTTTATTTAAAAGACTATTATTCCCTCTCCTATATTGTCTTGGCACTTGTGCTTATTTTTCTTTATCTAATTGCCTGGCTCGAACCTCCAGTACAAGGTGTATGTCCAAGAGAGTTGAATCTTTGGACTGTCCACATGCCAGCTGGGCCCTGAGCCTCAATGGAGTTGCAACACCTACTCTCCAGTTCATTAGACTCACCCAGGACAACTAACAAGGAGGTAATGATGGACGACCACTATACCAAGGAACCAAGAGAGTCTATAACTACAAGCAAGAGAGTCCCATCCATCGGCCGTATGAGACTGAAGCCCCCTCTCAATTAGAGGTGAAGTGGGCATCACCATCCCAGAAACCTCAGGATTGGGGAATGAACTATGGACTACAGTGGACTTACTGGTATTCTACTATAGACTTATTGTGATTCTAGCAATGGAAGAACTTATATCATTGATGTGGAGGCAGTGTCCACTGGAGGTTCTGAGGTCAGGGAGAGGGAAAACAGGTATAATACGGCGGCATTTTTGGGACTTGGGAATTGTCCTGAATGACATCGCAACGACAGATACAGGCCACTATATATCTTGCCACAACCTACAGAATTGTGTGGGAGAGAGTGTAAACTACAATGTAAACTATAATCCATGCTTAGCAGCAATGCTCCAAAATGTGTTCATCAATTGTGAATGCACCATGCTAATGAAGGATGCTGTTAATGGGGGCAAATGGGGGCAGTGTGGGGAGCAGGGCATGTGGGAATCCCCTATATATTTTATGTAACATTTATGTAATCTAAATATCTTCTGAAAAAAAATTAAAAATTAAAAAAAAAAAGTAATGACAGTAGACATCCTTGTGCTGCTGACCTCAGGGGGAAATCTTGTGCTATTGCTGGGTATAATGTTCTATTGATGCCTGTATGTCTAGAAAGCATATATTGTTGTTAATTTTAAAGAAGTTTTAGATTACAGAAAAGTTACATTGAAAATATAGGGGATTCCCATATACCCCACACCCTGCCCTCTCACATTAATAACATCTATTAATAACATCTTACATTAATGTTGTACATTAGTTACAATTGATGCACAAACACTGAAGCATTGCTATTAACCATGGGCTATAGTTTACATGATCATTTACACTTTGCACCGCACAATTTCATGGGTTTTGACAAAATGTATAATGGCCTGTATCCGTCATTGCAATGTCAAGCAGGACAGTTCCATTCCTTGTTGATCTTCTGTCTAGTTGTTCTATTCATTATTGAAATTGGGATATTGAAGTCTCAAGCTATTCATGTTTAATTGGCTATTTCCTCTTCAGTTCTGCCAGCTTCCCCCTCATGTAGTTTTGGCTCTGTTGAACATACATACACATACACACACATACACACACACATACATACATATACATATATATACATATACATATACAATTGTCATATTATCTTGATGGATTGACCCTTTTATGATTACAAAATGTTCTTCTTTATGTTAAAAAATTATTACTGGAAACAAAGTATTTTGTCAGATGTCCTAGTATGCTCAGCTGCCAAAATGCAGATGCCACGAAATGGGTTGGCTTTTAAACAATGGGAATTTATTAACTTACAAGCTTACAGTCTTGAGGATGAGAAAAATGTCCAAATCAAGTCATCATCAGGTGATGCTTTCTTCCCAAAGACCAGCTGCCAGCAATCCTGGGCTTCTCTGCCACACGGCACGGCACATGGCATCTGCTGGTCTTTCCCTTCTCTTCTGGGTTTGTTTCCAGCTTCTTGCTTCTGTGGCTTTCTCCTGTTCATCAAATTTCATTCTCTTATAAAGAACTCCAGTAAGAGGATTAAGACCCACTCTGAATGAGGTGTGCCACATCTTAACATAAGTTAAGATCCTACTCACCTATTTACAATGGGTCCACACCCACAGGAATGGATTAACTTTAATAACCTACTTTTCTGTGGTCCATACAGCTTCAAACCATCACAGTCTGATATTAGTGTAGCCACTTCATATCTCTTTGTTACTCTTCTCATGATTTATCTTTTTCTGTCCTTTTACTTTCAGAACTATTACTGCCTTGAAATCCAAAGTGTCTCTCTCATAGACAGTATATAGTTGGATCATGTTTTTAAAAATCCACTCTGCCAATAGCTGCCTTTTGATTGGAGTGTCTAATCCATTAATAATTAATGCAATCACTGATAAGAAAGACTTTACACCTGCCATTTTGACACTTATTTTCTACATATCTTAATTTTTTTGTTCCTTTATTCCTTAATTTCTGTTATTTTATGTAGATATTTTCAGTTGTACTACTTTTATTCTCTAATCATTTCTTTTACTATATAGTTTTTGCATTATTTTCCTAATGGTTGCCCTGAGGATTGCAATTAATGTCTTAACTTACAGAAACATAGATCAGATTAATACAAACTTATTTGCAATAGTATACAAAAACTTTCCTCCTATGTTGCTCCATTCCCTCCCCCCTTTGTGCTATGATTGTCATACAAGTTACATCTTTGTACATTGCATGTCCATCAACACAAATTTCCAATTATTGCCTACGCAGAAGTTGTTAAAACAAATAGGAAGGAATTATTTAAAAAATACTTTAATACACGCTTTATATTTACCTATATAGCTAACTTTACTATTGCTCTTTATTTCTTTCTGTTGATTTGAGTTCTCTCTATTGTCATTTTACTTCAGCCTCTATTTTTTCTTATAGGGAAAGTTCTGCTAGCAACAAATTTTCTCATTTTTTGTTTATCTGGAAACTTCTTAATTTCTCCTTTTTGAAGGATACTTTTTCTAGATATAGAATTTTTGGTTGACAGTGTTTTTAACACTTTGAATATGTCATCTCACTCCCTTGTGATATCCAAGCAGTCTAGGCATAGTTTCTATTAAATGAATTTTTGTCTTTTATATGGCCCATACTTTCTTGTTTCTTTGAAGGTATCATAATTTTTGTTGAAAATTGGGCATTTAAAATAATTTAAAGCATCAAGTATGGAAATTAGAGTCTATCTCCCTCCCCAGGGACTAGTGTTGCTGCTCTTTGTGTTCTTTGCTGTTATTGTTGCTGTTGCTTCTGTTTGTTTTGTGACTTTCCTGCACTAATTCTGCACAGTCTGAATTCTATGTTGTATGTGGCCTCTGAAGTTCATGCTTGGATAATTTAGTGTCCGCTAATTATTGGACAGAGATTTCCTTAAATACATGGAACCAATAGGTCTCTCAGTCTTCGCCAAGGATCTCTGTGTGAACGTGCCATGCCTTCAACACTCAGCCAGGCAGTTCACAACACTTCCTTAGCCTTCACCTGTTGCTGATGCACAGCTTCAAGGCAGCCAGAGGTGAAAGTTTGTGACCTTCTCAGGTTGTTTCTGGATGTGCATAGTCTTTGTTAAAGACCTTCCCTAAGCATCAGTGATATGGAGATAAGTGGCCCATACCCTACAAAAGTCCATAGCCTCATGAAAGACTGCTTTTTGGAGAATACCTAAACTACCTAAGGTTAGTAAATAAGTTTTATCTCTCTTGCCAATTCAAATTATTGATAATGCCCACCTGAAGAATTGTTTTGGTCCTTTAGGATAGAGAGCTGTGATTGATTTTTTTCATGTCTGCTATGGATATAGCACGTGGTAAAAGTTCCACAGATTGCCATCCCTACTCTGATACCTTAGACCACATCATGTAGAGATTACCTTTTGGCATTATTTTGTTACTTCTTCCCATCTCTTTGCATTAGTTTCCCATCTTATGTTCTATACTTATGTCCTTGAACCTTGTCTCTCAACTGTATAACAGAGATAATAACACACTTTATGGTAATGTGTGAAGATTAAATTATATATTGTATATAAAGCGACAAACACAGAACCTCAGTTACAGTGGATGTTTATTATCCTGTAAATCAGTGACTCTCAATGGGGTAAAGGGGACACTTGACAATGTCTGGAGACATTTTGGGTTGTCACACACAGAAAGGAATGCTACTGACATCTACTATGTATAAGCCAAGACATCTACTAAGTATAAGCCAAGGATGCTGCTAAACATCCTAGAATGAACCATTGTCCACAAAGAAGAATCAGCCAGCCCAAAAAGTTAATAGTGTCAAGGTTGAGAAACCCTCTTCTAAATTAGTACTGGAACAAGGGAAATGTGCTAAAGTAAGTTTTGAAAATCAGATATTGGTTCTAATTAGCTATTAGAAATATTTCAAACTAAATATTCTGGCTTTTCTCTTAAAATTATAATAGAAGAGAGTCAAGAAATTTTATCAGCTCCTTATTTTGGGGTACAAGGTAAGGTATTAAATTATAAACCCACTTTCCTACACTCCTTTCCCCCATCTCTTTTTTTTCTTTCTTTTCTTCCTCTTCTCTGCCCCTCCCTCTTTTTCACCTTTTTCCTTTTTCTCAAAGCTCTGTAAAAATGGCTGCCAGGTGCAAGCAAAGATTTACAAAGAGGATCAAGACACATAATTTGCATTTCAAGTTCACCATGAAAATTTATGCTCCTGCAACAGGCAGGACGCTTGGGAAGCTGCTTTCTCTGTTGACATATGCACTCCATAAGGCAGAAATTGCTGCTGTCAGAATAACTGAGCTAAATATCAGGATATTTGCCTAAATTCAGAGAGCTTGTCATATAAATTGCCACTGAGCAAGGGCTGCATATGGGATTAGAACATGCCTTTTGGAGGGGCGATCTGTTATCCTGGTCAGTAGAGTCGGCATAGTAAATAACACTAAAATGAAATGAGCTACATTCTCAGAAATGCTATACTTTATTTTGCAATGGGCAGTCAGGGAAATAGAGATAAGCAATGCCTGTCCACTGCATTCTTAGGTTTCTACCCCACCGTTGCCTCCTCACTCACAGTTAAGGATTGACGAAGGGTCTTGCCCTCTTGATGTGATGAACATGTGCATAAAGCTAATGTACAATAATGTGGCAGAGAATAAAAAGGGGAAGACTTTTTAAAAGTGTCCTGAAGGGAAAAAAGGAGTAAATTAATTCCAGAAGGGTAGAATTAGGAAGATCTTCATTTTGGAGGCTCATTTGAGCTAAGCTTTACAATTTGAACAGGATCTGGATTCTCTTGGGTAGACTTCATGAACTTGGGTGGGAAAAATTACATCTTTATTTTCACCAAATCTCTACCTGGCATTAGCATTTCCTTCAGTTATTAATGAAGGTCACACACAGTAATGTTAGTAGAACCTGTGATTTTGTCACTAATAGAAATCATAGATATTTTCATGGCTTGTTACTATTATTGCAGATAATTGAAATATTATTTATGTTCATCACTTCTTTGAAATTACAGTAATTAGTAGACCAATTATCAGATCTTGTTATCTAATGGGTCCATTAAAAAGCACATATATTAATTAGCGTATCACAAATTATTTTTTTAATTTTGCTATTTTTAAGTATAATTGGTTTTCTTTGAAAATTTATGTATTTTTTAATTTTCTTTGAAAATTTATGGATTTTATAATACAGATTTTAAAATATAGATTTAAAGTATATTTTTAGTGAAGTGAATAGATTTCAGCAGACCAAACAGACACATGGCACAAGAAAGCTAAGAAGCCATGACAGACAGTAAATGGAGAATGTCAAAGATCAGTATGGACGAAGATATAGAAGTACGACTGCATGACAGGTTTGAGAATAACAAGGAAAATACCTAACATTTTACAATGCTGTACCATGGATCAGGCACCGCTCTATATTAGCCAATTTAATTCTTTCAACAACTCTATGAGGCAGTTATGATTATTTTCCCCATTTCGCAGATGAGGAAACTGAGGCAAAGAAGATTAAGTGACTTGCCCATAGTCACACAGCCGGCAAGAGGTGGAGATGGCAGACTGACTTCAGAGACCCAGCTGGTAAAATTACAAAATACTGCTGCACAACACTGACAGCGGCAAAACAACAGCAATGACCAGGCACTGCGCTGTTGCTTTAGAAGCATCATCTAATTTAATCCTTTCATCAACTCTGGAAGGAAATTATCTCCGTTTTATAGAAATATCACTCAGAAAGACCATGAGATTTTTCCAAGTTGCACAATTAATAATTGTCAGAGACAGAATCTGAATTCAAGGCTGGATGATGTCAAGCCTGGTTCTTAATGTCTATGCTAAGAATATGATGGTAGAGGTCAGAATCCTTGGAGGGTAGAGGATATGCATATAAGTTCAGGGCTAGAACACAGATGGTCTTGAATGCTATGCCAGGATGTCTGATTCTAGTCTGTGGCAACGGAGAGTTATTGATGGCTTTTGAGTAAGAAACTAACATTATATGATTGATACTGTAGGCATCATTCTGATAACAATATGGAGGAGCAAGAATTCAGAGGCAATGGGAACCCTTATGCAGACAATGGAGTACCTGTCCTATGAGACGTTAAGAGGAAAGCAGGGATAGATAGGAAAGACATTTGAAGAATGGATGGAACTTGGTACATACTAGACATGGTAGGGGTGGGGGCAATGCAAGGAAGTGGGGATGACAAAGATATGACCCAGGGGTCCTGCCTACGCCATTAGGTTAAAGGAACCCCAGGAGACAAAAGTCTTATCTTTGAGAGGCAAGGAGAGTAGAAAGTTAATGAGTCTTCTCTAAACATACTGAGTTTGAGCTACGTGTGCAATAACCTTGCAGATATATTCAACTGGAAGTTGCAAATGTGGGTGTGGTTCTTGGCAACTGAGAAGCCAAGGCAGCAGATGTCTGGTGTGTGGGTAGTGCTCCTGTATTTCAGAAGCAGAACAAAGAAGTGGAGCCAATGAAAGAGCTGAAAAATGAGCAGAGAGGAAAGGGGCACAGACCTCCAGAGAGGAAAGTGCTCTTATTACTGGAGGGAGGTAACAGAGACAACAGCAAATGAAGGAGCAAGAAAACACTAAAATAGATCCCCAAGGAATATCCTTACTTTTCTTTTCTGAGAGTTCTTTAGAGAGGTAGAGATGGCCGACTGACTTCAGAAGCCGAGCTGGTAACAAATATATTATACTGTTGCACAACAGTATCGAGCAATTGCAACGACAGAAACGGTGATGCTGGAGGAGTCAGCGTCTTCTTGGATTTATTTAAATCCTCATTTGCATAAAGACAGAGGGAGGGGGAAATGACATTTCTCCATCCTGTCAGGCCCATTCACAGACTCTAAGTTCTATGATAAGTAACAAGGGAACCATGTGGACACCAGACAAAAGGAGGAGAGGTGGAGGCAGTGAGGAATTGTCAAAGGAATGTGATTTCAACTGTAAAACTAAAATGATTGATGTGTGTGTATGTGTTGGGGTGGGATTATTAAATACAAATGACAAAACTGACCCCAAATGGTTCGCAACTTTATATGGCAATGCTGCAACATTGTGTGAACCTTGGAAATAACTTGCAGAGAAATTTAAAACATTCCAATATAAAAAGAGCCTGAATAAGAAAGTGGCAATATACGTCAACAACTGTGGAGCTGTGTGAGGAGTGGGTAAAATATAAAGTACTGCATAATAAACTAGTCAAGCAGGTGAAGCATTTTAAATACCTGGGAAATCTCATTAGCACAGGAGGGGGAAGAATCCTGGAGCTAAAAGATTAAAATTTATTACAATAAAGAAGAACATTCAAGGAGATTTATAATATAGTCACAAAGCTGATTATTGAATTTGGCAGGGAAACTTGGATATGGAAAGAAGAAGATAAAAAGACAATATGAGAGAAGCTGTTGGAAATGAAATTTCCTCTCTCACATGTGGCTTGCAGCGTGCTTAATACTGGTAACCAGTGACCAAAGTTTAATTTTACAAAAAAGAAAAAATAAACTAGAAAAACATGTTGAAAAAAATGAATAGAATCCAAATCTGCAATTGAACAATCAATAGGACACAGCAAGGTAGATCTCATGTGACCTTTAAATGCCATTTAGTCCAAACCAAACAAGCCATACCATACAAAGCCTGCCCATCCAATTATCAGCCCCTTCAATTCACAGGACAAGCACTAGTCTCCTTGGTGCTTGTGTCAATTAGAAGTTGTCTGATTTGCCAATAACAGAAACCTTAGGAAGAGGAAATTCCAGGGCCAGCAGTGTATTTAAACTCAGCCCAAGACAGAGACCCAAATAGTTCCCCAAGAACTATGCTCTCTTTGTCCCTGAGCTCAACTTTGCTCTCTTCCTAAAGTGATTTCTTTCTCATACAGGCTTTCTTCTCTTGGCCAAGCATCACTCATGGGTCTGATCCTCACTGGCCAGACATGGGCCTTCTGACCATCTCAACCCAGTCACCACAGTCATGGAACGGAATATGACAATTGCCTTAAGCCAATCTGGGCTCACCCCTGGAGTGGAGGGGACCAGAAGACATAAAAACACATGAGTTAAAAGTGAGGCATGGGTAATTCCCCAAAGAAAAGTCAGGGTATGGTTTTCACAAAACAGGGGGGAGGGGCGGGGAATGGATGCTAGATAGCAAAAAAATAATAAAAACCCACTATCACAATAATTTCAGCTCTGAAAATGTTTCCTTTTGTCTCACATAAGCCTATTGTGCTCAAATTTTAATCCATTTCATTTTGTTTTGATCAGCAGAGATGTCAAGTACATATTTTAGGTAAAAATCCTCATTGCTACAATGAAGTAAAGTCTTCATATTGGCAGTCTGCCTAATTGGAGTACTTCTGGCTATTGTAGATGAGTTGTTCTTGTCTTCTTTAAAACTTAATAAGGAAGACGATGCCAGAATATATATTTTGGAAGATAAAATGACCTGTCCACAGTCATTGGGCTATTATCTTGCTTCACATGCAAAGAGTTATTGATTATTTACCTGAGTTTCTCTGGTTAGCATCCATGCCTCTCTACTGTAAGACATCACCATTCATGTGCTCAATCAAGCCTTACAAAGAAAGGTCTGATTATATTAATTATATAGATAACATATTAAAATTCTGTGCAATTAATATTGTTGAGCACATCAAATAACCAAAGAGGAATGTTTGTGTGCATTGCAGGGGTTCTGGACAGCATACCTCACAGAATCTTTTTATTTTTTTTAACCCCCCCACCCACCGCCAAGATGGCTCCCTCATCTGATTGCTTGTTTTTGCTCGCTGTCTGCTCGTTGTTTTTTGCTCACTGTCTGTTTTTTCTTTAGGAGGCACCAGGAACCAGACCTGGGATCTCCCACATAAGAGGCAGATACTCAACTGCTTGAGCCACATCCACTCCCTGCTCATTTGTTTTTGCTTATTGTCTGCTTGCTGTTTGTTTGTCTTCTTTAGGAGGTACTGGGAACTGAACCCGGGACCTCCCATGTGGGAGGCGGGCACTCAACTGTTTGAGCCACATGTCCACTACCCCAAAGTTAGCTGATTCTAGAGGCTTTAGGGAAGAAACATACAGATGAAAGAAGTCAAATGCAGCTGGATCTCTTGCTCCTCACATGGGGGTATCTGAACACATTAATAGGTTAAACTTTTATTTTAATCTAGGAAGAAGAGTTAAATTCTCTCCCTACACTATATTTTCACAATGTATAATTACAAATGTCAATCCAGAAGCAGTAAAAACTTCCCTT
>JAQZBX010020793.1:0-32744 GCA_029593785.1 Cabassous unicinctus | reverse complement strand
AGATCTCCCTTTAGCCTTACTTGTAGGACAGGTCTAGGAGAGATGAATTCCCTCAGCTTTTGTTTATCTGAGAATGTCTTAATTTCTTCCTCATTTTTGAAACAAAGTCTCATCACGTATAAAATTCTTACCTGGCAGTTGTTTTCTTTCAGTAACTTAAGTATTTCAACCCACTGCCTTCTTGCCTCCATGGATTCTGTTGAGAAATTGGCACTCAGTCTTATTGAGACTCCCTTGTATGTAACATGTTGCTTTTCTCTTGAGCTTTCAGAACTCTCTCCTTGTCCTTTGCATTTTGTAGTATGATCAATATATGCTGGGTGTATTTTTCTTCATCTTTATCCTGTTCGATGTTCTCTGGGCTTCTTGGATGTGCATATTCACGTCTTTTGCTAAGTTTGGGAAGTTCTCTGTCATTATTTCTTTGAATATTCCTTTTGCCCCTTTCTCTCTTTCTTCTCCTTCTATGACTCTCATAATGCATGTAGTGATGCGCTTGATGTTGATCCAGATGTATCTTAGGCTATTTTCACTTCTAATGATTCTTTTTTCTTTTGTTTCTCAGCCTGACTCATTTCAAGTGTCTTGTCTTCAAGTTCACTGATTCTTTCTTTTGCCAGCCCCAATCTGCTCTTGAAACTCTCCTGGGCATTTTTTTCCCTTTATTTTTAAAGAAGCTTTAAAAATACATAAATGTTACATTGAAAATTAAGGGGATTCCCATATATCATATATCCCACCCCCTCCACCTCCCACACTCCCCCATTAACAACAACTTTCATTAATGTGATACATTTGTTACAATTGATGGACACATACTGAAGCATTGCTACTAACCATGGTCTGTAGTTTACATTATGGTTTATACTTTGCACCACACAATTTTATAGGTTTTGACAAAATGTATAATGGCTTGTATGCATCATTGCAGTATCATGTGGAATAATTCCGTTGTCCCAAAAATGTCCCATGTTATACTTGCCTCCCCTCAGAACCTCTGGTGACCACTTTTTTTATGTCAGTATTACAAGTTCTTCCACTAGAATAATAAGTCTACTTTAGTCCATAGTTGAATTCCCTTTTATGTTTGTTCATTCCTCATTGAGGATTTTGGGATGGTGATGCCCATTCTGCTTCCAGTTGAGAGGGGCTTAGAGCCTATGGGGCAGATGGATGGAACTGTCTTGCTTACTCTCTGTTTTTTAGAATGGGCATTGCCCATCATCAACCTTTTGTTAGTTGTCCTTGGTGATCTGCTGGGCATTTTTCATTTCAGTTATTGTGGTCTTCAACTCCAGTACTTCTGTTTGGTTTCTTTTTACCATTTCTATCTCTTTACTAACACTCTCATATTGCTCATTTAACATTTTCCTGATATATTTTAGTTCTTTCTCTGTATTTTCCTTCATTCCCTTAGGTGTTTTAAGATCGTTATTTAAAAGACTTTGTTTGGTATGTCCACATTCTTCTTCTTTGGTGTTTTCTTGATTTTTATCTGTTTCCATTGATTGGGCCATCATTTCCTGTTTCTTTGTCTTATACTCTTTTGTTGCACAGTACACTTGTTAATATTTCAAAATGTTAACTCTGGGGTTTTTTCCCTGAGAAGGCTATTTCTTCATTTTGCAACCAGCTAGTGATAAGACAAGAGATTTTCTTGAGCTTCAGTCCACCTATCAGGAAAGTCTGCCCAAGGTAAATGAAGTGTGCAGGGTTTTTACTGTCTTTCTGGGCCTCTGTCTTGTCCTGGGCTTTTGCTTGTTAAATTGTTTAGGTATTTCCCCTCTTTACAGGAGATCGATTGTCCCCTCTGTTTCCCAGGGGTAGACCCCTCTTTTACCGGTGTTTGAAGCTGGCAGGCTTTGTCCCAGCCTGTTTGACTCTGTAGTTTTTTTATGCTCCTTTCATTGTCTCACACTGCTTTTGCTTGGAGGGCAAATTCGGGGAGGAGGACTAACTGGAGAGAACTTTCCCAAGACATTTTTTCCCAGCCAAAACAAGGCCTGTAACCCACAAAAGTAGCACAGACTGGCTCTAAAGTGCCCTGGGAAAGGGGATCAGAAGGGCACCAAGAGCTTCTCTGATGGCTCCCCAAAGCTGAGCTCTCCTGGCCTGCCCAGCAAATACAGCCCTTCAGTGAGCTGTCTCCACAGCCCTGAGGAAGCTCGGCATCCCCACTGCCTGGGTCTGGTGGGTTGAAACAATGGCTGCCCTCAGAGCCAGACCTTCTGTGACCCGAATTCACTAGTCAAAAGCTGTAATCAGTGATCGTATGTCCCCACCCTTGGTCTTGCAGAAGAGGATTTTTTATGTCCCTTTCTGTCACCAGTGAGCTTGCCAGGGGATGGGCCCTATGACAGCCTGCTCAGAGAGTGAAGCATGGGCTCTGGTAGCTGCCATGTGGAGAGAACAGTTTACTGTTCTTTGCCATAATGTATCAGCCTCTTCCTCCTGCTCTTCCCTGGATGCTGTACAGTGTTCTTCTGTCCTCCATAGTTTCCAACTAGTTTTCTTCAGACACTTCCTGCCTGTTTAATAGTGGATTTGGTGGAAGAACTGAGTCCTGGATCTCCCTACTCTGCCATCTTCGTACAATCCATCCTCAACAACTGAGTGTTTGTGTGGTCCATCTAAAGCAGTGCTTAGAGAGAAATTTATAGTAGATAAGATGAAAGATCCAAAGTAAGTGATCTACATTTCCATCTTAAGAATCTAGAAAATGAAGAGTAAAGTAAATTAAAGGTAAGTAGAAAAAAGAAATAATAAAGAGAAGTCAATAGAATAGAAAACAAGTAAGTAATAGATGAAATTAACAAAGCCAAAATTTCAAAACTTCTTTGAAAGCTTAATAAAATTGATAAACCCCTAGTAAGTTGAAGAAAAAATAACAAATAACCAATATTAGAAATGAAAGAATGTATATCACTACAGGTATTATAGACATTAAAATCACAAGAGAATAGTATAAAAATTCTATGATAAATTCAACTTTGGAGAAATGGACAAATTCTTTGAAAACACAACCTCCAGAACTAACTCAAGAAGAAATAAAAAATCTGAAGAGCCCTATGTCAGTTTTTTAAATGGAATTCAAAATCACAATCTTTCCCTCAAAGAAAACTAGAGACCTAGATGCTATCAAAAGTAAAACATTTTAGAAAAAAATAATGCCAGTCTTACTCTTTCTAATAATAGAGAAGGAAGGAACATGTCATGAATCATTTTATGAGGCCAAAATAACCTTGATTCCAAAAATTAACAGATTTTATAAGAAAACTATAGAATAAAATCCTTCTTTAATATAGACAAGAAAATTCTCAATTAAATCTCATGAATTGAATCTCACAATATGAAAAGAATAATAATACCTCATGATCAAGTGGGGTTTATGCCAGAAATACAAGGTGGGTTAACCTTTGGAAAATCATACAATGTAATTTACCATATTAACATAATAAAGGATAAAAGTCATATCATCTCAATAAATGCAGAAAAAGCACCTGACAATATTCTGTAGCCATTCATGATAATATACTCAGAAAACTAGGAATATAAGGGAACTTCTTCAACCTTAAAAAGTTAATCTACTTAGAAAAACTACTTACTGGTGAAAGACAGAATGCTTTCCTCCTAAGATTGGGAGCAAGGTAAGCATTCCACTCTCACCCCTTTTATTTAACATTATACTGGAAGTACTGTCCAGTGCATTAAGGCAAGTACAAGATACTTAAAAGGCGTAAAGATTGTTAAGAAATAAGTAAAGAATTATTTCTGATTATAGATAGCATGATTGTCCACATAGAAAATTCTAATGAATCAACCATAAACCTACTTAAAATAGGGTGTCACAGGTTACAAGATCAGTGTAAAAAATCAGTTTTATCATGCTATATAAGCTGCAAGCATTTGGAAAATGAAATTTTAAAAAATATAATTTACAATAGTGTCAAAAACTTGAAATACTTAGGAATAAATGTAAGAAAAGATACATAAGACCTCTAGACTGAAAACTATAGAATACTGATGAGTAAAATTAAAAATTATATAAATAAATGAAATATACCATGCTAATGGATTGGAAGACTCAATTTTGTTAAGGTATCCATTTTCCTCAAATAGATCTACGTATTCAATGCTGTCCCATTCAAAACTCCTAAAAAGCTTTTACTTTTAATTTTTTGAAATTGACAAGCTGATTCTAAAATTTATATGTTAGTACAGTGTTCCGTGCCCACCTGGAGCCAGGAAGAGTGCCTGTTCCTACCACCTAGGTTGGGAAAACTGTACTTCATGGGGCATCGGGTTTTGTATTAATAGTAAGGAATAATTAGTCCTAGACTGAGCCCTTTTCCTGACCTACCTAATATATCATTAAAGCAAGTCTTGAAAGGATCAAACAGTTTGATCCAAACAACCGCACCCAAGAACAAAGCACAAGAATATATACAGGAATGCAAAAATATCTAGCACCCAACAAGATAAAATTTACAGTATCTTGCATTCAATCAAAGATTACCAGGCATGCAAAGAAACAGGAAAACATGACCTGTAATGAGATTTAATCATTCAAATGAAACCAACCCAGAACTCACACAGATGCTAAAATTAGCAGAAAATGATGTAAAACGGTCATTATAACTGTTTTCCATATGTTCAAAATGTTGAAGTAGAGACATGGAAGATAAATTACTATAAAAAATATCAAGATTATAGGAATAAATCTAATGAAAGATGTGAAGACCTCTACATGAAACTCTGCTGAAGGACATTGAAGGAGGCCTCAATTAATGAAAGGATATATGATGTTCATAGATTGGATAACTCAGTTTTTTAAGATGTCAGAAGACAGGTTGTTATTAAGAGAAGGTACTTTACTCTTCTTTGTAATGAGGTGATAGGAAGAGAAGATGGGACAAATATAAGTTTGGTTTGGTAGTGGGAAGCTGGGAGTATTCATGCTTGATGGGAGTTTCTAGTTTTTCTGAAGCCAGAGCCAGGCTTAACTGCTGAGAGTAAGGGAGTAGGTAGCAGCGTTGTCTCAGTAGAGTGGAAAAGACTTGAAAGAATCATTGTAGGGGGCGGATGTGGCTCAAATGGTTGGGCGTCCGTCTGCCATATGGAGGGACCTGGGTTCGATCCCTGGGACCTCCCAGTAAAAAAAATATATATATATAGAAGGTGCATGGGCTGCCAGGCCCTGGGAGCCATGCAGCAAGATGATGACGTAACAGGAGAGAGACAAGATGAGATGCTCCGAAAGCTCCGAAAACCAGGAGCCGAGGTGGCACAGATGGCTAGAACACCTCTCTCCTACATCGGAGGTCTCCAGGATCGAATCCTGGTGAAGACTGGAGGAGGAGGATGAGAAGAGATGAAATAGACACAGAGAATTGCCCAGCGAATGGACACAAAACAGCAAATGGGGAAGGGGGTGTTTAAAATGGATCAAGTAAATAAATAAATCTTTAAAAAAAAAAAAAAGAATCATTGTAGAGAGGGGGAGAGTAGACCAGAGAAACAAGGTAAGTTATCAGGTATTGTCGAGGCTCTGTTGAGGATGTGAAGAAGATGTAAGGTTGATCATGAATTTATAGTGATGTTCATCTATCCCATTATATGACAGTCTATAGCAGAGCTTGGTCACTCTTACCCAGGTATGGAGAAATGGAATGTTTGAGCTCATCCAGGGTAAGAGTTTTGTTAATTCTGTATGTCAAAAGACAGAAGGGGTTTAGGGTATTGGCAAAAGCATTACTGAAATGATGGGTCATGAAATCTAATGTGGATAAGGAGGAAAGGAGAGGCCTAATAGATTGGGAGAAAGTGGAGTCATCATTTGACTAGACATCTCAGAGGTTAAATATGTTTTAAGGAAGAGTAGTTGAACAAGTCAGCTAAAAGGAGTAAAGGTTGTAGTCAGAGAACAGAAGGCTTGAATTCATGATTTGACATGATGAAATTTGGGATGTGGCCTGGATTGGGTAACTGAGGTGGCATGGAGGAGATGGTCATTGTTGATTACTACAATAAAGAATTGACAAGCCAGGGATTGGCCAAGTCAACCAGGGGATATTGGAATCCCCCAAATGATGGTAGAACTTGAGATAGGATGACAGGGAGCCAGGAGCCAAGTCATCAATTCAGGGCATTAGTAGAAGACAGTACAGAGGAAGGAGCGAAGGTCACATAGCCCAATGGCACTATCCTCAAAGGAACAGTGTTTTGTTTGTTCAATTTTTGTAGCAGGATGAGGGAGTATTGGTCTGGATGTGAAGAGGAACAGAGAAGCCAGGGGGCCATCATCCCCACCTTGAGAACATGGGGAGGTGGAGTCTGAAAGGACTGTAAGGGGAGCAAAGCAGTGAGCTCTAGTGTAGCCCAGGTTTCAGTTAAAGCCAGGAGGTTGTGGGATCCCTTTGAAGGAATTGAGGGTAAAGGAGAACTGCTGCTGATGGAGCAGAAATTCCAGAGAGGACAGGGAAGGGCTAAGGGGGGCGGGGGGAGAGCAAAAGGATAAAGCTGAGTTGGTGACAAGTTCAGACTAATAGGGGGATGGCAGTGTACTAGGTGATGGGGAGTTAGGAGCTAGGCATGTAGCTTCAACTTTGGGCAGTGATCAAAGGCATCAGAAGAGAGGAGAGGCTTTGATGGTAGTGAAGTCTCATGAGGGATGGCCCTTGGCTCACAGAGCCCCTTGCTCACTTGGTCTTGGGTGATGCTGTCCATGACTATGGTCTGGCTCACCCAGCCTGAGATGTGTGGGGATGCCAGAAACTTCTGTCTCAGCAGAGACAGCCTGTGGTATTGGTTATTTCCAGGAGTGTGGTCTCAATACCCACCTGGCCTGGGGTTATGGCAGTACTCAGGGCTGTGATCTCTGTGTGTTGCCCCAGCCTAAAGTGGCTGCTTTGCTTGAGGGGGTTACTATCTGCTGTAGTTATTGGTTTGTTACATGTTTTAGTGGGAAGAGCACAAATTCAGAGGTCAGAACTCCTGGCTCTGGTTCCATACTTAACTAGAGGTGTGACTTCAGTCTATATACTTCACTTCTCTTCCAAGCCAAGGTTTTCTCATCCCTAAAATCGAACAGCCCCATCTACCACGTTATTTGCCCCACAGAACTGTTTTAAGAACCAAGGAGAGAAATGAATGGAAAGGGACTTTGTAAACTGGAAAGGTCTTTCCAAATGTGAAGTGTGTTCAACATTAGCCTAGTTATGGGCCCTTCTTGGAAAAGGTTTCTGAGTTTGAAAAGCCTTGTTTGTAGTCTGAACATTCACTTGCTGGCATTTCTATCCATGGCCCCATATCTTTTCAGGTCCTGGAGTATATCTTGAAGAACTAACCTGATTTCTTTAAGTCTGATTGTCATAAAAGTTTGATTTGAATTCAGGGATAAAATATTAATCCACTCAGAATTAGATCATTTACTTGAAACTCTGCTTTAAAATAAATCTTGGTTTAAGTTATCTCTAAGTGTTTGGGGTTTTTTAGCCCTTGAGTCAGGGAGGCTTTCTCTGCATCTGCATTTGGCGAGTAGGATCACAGCACCTGCCCGGTGTCCCCAGAGGCCCGCCTGTCCTGTGATCATTGGCTTTCACTTATGAATAAGCCTACAGAGACATGCTGAGGAACTTCAGGACCCTGGCTGTATCCCAGCACTCGCACCCCCCCACCCCCGCCTCATTGGCTATCAGTCAAGTACGTTTTAACATCAAATCTGTACCTAGCAGTATGTTCTAGGAGTGCAAGGGAGGGTTGGCAGGTGAGAGAAGGCTCTCCTGAGGAAGCTGAACTCAAATAGGGCATCAGAGGAAGAATGGGATTTGTAAGGATGGTGAGGAGATGAGAGGACATTCCAGATACCAGCATGTGGTGAGGTCAGCAGGGCCTGGTACATCATGCACATCAGGACCCAGTGAGTGTGACTGTGCAGCTGCAGGGACACTCTGTGCTGACTGCTGAGCAGTGGGAGAGAAGAATGGACGGTAAGTTGGGAATTCCTACTGAGGGAGTCAAGGGTATTTTCTTTAAGGTGTTGAAGTGTTTAAACAATAAGGTAATTGGTGAAGCTGGGCCTGGAAGGTAAAGCTGATGCCTTATGGGTGTGATGGACTGAGGGGATCCCTGGGGCTGAGGTCCGTGGGGGTGGGGTGGGGTGTGCAGTGGTGGGATGGACCAGTGTCTCTCAGATAAGGAGAGAGATGTGCATTTGATTGTCAAGACTGGGATATGGATTGTGTGGGAGAATTTTTCTTTATTGCTTATAATTGTTAATACAGAAGTAGGATATATCCCAGGCACTGGGCTAGGCTTTATATGGATTATTTCATTCAGTCTTTTCTCTTACTCTGGTGAAGTCAGTGTTCTTTGCCTCCATTTTACAGATGAGGAAAGCAAAGCTCAGAGAGGTTTATCAGTTTACTCTTAAGTCACACAGCTATTAAGTAGTTAAGCTAGGAATTCAATTTAGATTTGTTTGTCTCCAGAGCACATGCTGCTTTTCTCATGAATTGGAAGCCCTTTCTGTGTCTGGTGAGGGGGAACTCCCAAGCCCTGTGGAATCCCATCCACCCAGACCCAGTCTGTGCTGGTACATCCTGAGCTGTTCTGTCCTTCATACTCTATCAGTTTCTTTTTTCTTCCCCAAAGTAATTACTCAAATCAAAGTGGAATAGTGGAATACTGAGTCTTCAAGGTATTTATTTTCTTTTTTTCTCTCTAAGTTAGTTAGTTGTGAACAAGGCCCATTCTAGCTCAAGTGGTCCTTTTGGGACTCTCTGAATCCCTATAATATGATGCTCATCCCTTCTTCTTGCTCAACTAAGTCTGGTGGCTCAGAGAGGGCACTTCCCACTCATCCTACCCTTCAGCGAGGAACTCCTCCTCTTAGTGCTGCTTATCAGCTGTTTTGCATTTTACATGATCAGTGAATGGGATTTTGACTGAATTTTCTACAAATATTGCTTTAGGGACACCCCAACAGGTGGACTCACTTCCAGCTTTTTCTTTGAGCTCATGTTGCTCATCTGCATCCTGAATCCACCAGCAGCTCTTTGAAATGGCAAATCCAGCTGCCAGTCCATTTTAGGCAACTTAACCAGGCCCTTAACACATTAAACTGTGTTGCTGCCTAAGTAGCACACACCCTGAGGTTGCTGGTACTTGAAGCATGTTTATTTTTAATGATTCTGCCAGCCCCCAAGTCAGACTTTAGGTACACATTTTCCTTTAAAACTGGAAACTGCCAAGTCTAGAAAGGTGTGGACTTCTTCAGTAGCAGGCAGTATTTGAAGCCTGCCATAAAAAGATGCAGTGATGGTGGTTTGGCTCATTTGATGAGTGATATATTTCATTCAGAGCAAATGATGTCAGACGAGAGCTGGTGTTTTTTAAGAATGCCTCTTAAAATGTGTGTGTGTGTGTGTGTGTGTGCTTTAAAAACAGATTGAAACAAAGGTCTGTAACTTTAAGCATGGATTCTTATCATTAGGAGAAATTTTCTGTTAGAGGCATTGGGATGTCTTTGGTAAAAAGGAAAGAACTAACCTTTCAAAGAGAGAAGCTGGAGTGAAGAGAAAGAGTATCTCATTCTAAGATGTCCGGGACAGTTTATTTCTGTGGGTAATTTTTTTAGACGTGTGCTGGCCTCTTTTGGTTTTGTTTTGATTAATTTTTTTATTTTTAATGCTATCATGAGTACAGGTGTAGGTGATAGGAAGTTACCCAGGCATTTGTGGCCAAATACACCCAATGCAGAACTCACATATCCATGTCTTTGACATAATCATCAATATAAAACCCAAGCCTATAAAACTGTATGTATTCATTCATTTAACCAAGTCTTATCAAGGAATTCTTAGGGACCAGAGTTTGTGATAAGGAATTGGTGTACAAAGATAAGACAGACACAGCCCCTCCTTTACAGAACTTACCATCTAGTGGCTAAAAGAATATTAAATACCTAATTCCAGGGCCATGTAATAAATCCTACAAAAGCAGCACTCTCATCCAGAGGACAGAAGGGGATTAGAGAAATGTCCTTAATGCTGACACCAAGGAGGGTGGTAACTGGAAGAGTGGTTGAGTCATACGTAAGGGAATAGCACTCACAAAGGCCGGGAGCCGGAAGAGCACCCAGTGCCTGGGAGAGCTGAGTGAACTTGAGGCTGGAGCCCAGAGCTCAAGGAGGAAGTGTCAGCAAGGAAGCAGGAGAGAGAAAGAAGGCCAGCTAGCTCACTGCTTTTTCAGGGTAAGTCCCTGAGGCCTGGACCATGCAGGCTTCCTCCGTTGCAAAGTCCTGAGTTTTGTTAATGGCAGATAACTCAGCCTAGTCACTAAACGCAAGAATACACCTACTTTGAAAATGGTTGTCTCCCCAAAAGATGGAAGCTGTTTTCTATTTAAAGTGTCTTCAGATTTTTAAGTCAATAAAAGTAGACAAGGACAATCTCATAATACACCAAAACCTTAGCAAACAGTAAAATTAGGAGGTACCAAATCCTTTTACAAAAGCATTTGCCATGGAATTTCTTTCAGTAATGAGTTCACAAAGAATAGTCATAATATGGTTAGATAGTTTAAAATGTAATTGTGGGAGCGGTTGTAGCTTGGTGATTGAGCGCCAGTTTCCCACATATGAGGTCCTGGGTTCAATCTCCGGCTCCTGTACCTCCAAAAAAAACCCAATGTAATTGTGAAGCATTTTCTTCAACATATTTACTGTGAAAAGCAAGGGCCTTCCATTTCCCTTGCCCCTTTTTCTAGCCAGTGTTCCCAGCCCACTTCTTGGCAGTCAGTGCCTCGCTATTGCCATTCAAGAGCACTAGCATATGTTAGCTTTCTTGTCCTCCACAAAGGAGTAGTCCCGAGGGCCCCCACCCTTACCCTGGCCTATTTGCCTATTTACCTATTAGCCTACTACTTGCTTTTCATGGATGAGGTAGTGGAGAATGAGAAAACTGAAACAAAGCCTGTGATTTTGATGAACCTTGAGCTGTACCGATGCCATTAAAATTTTTTTTATTGTGAAGCAAAACTGAGCCTACGTGCTTTCCAAAAACTAAGATATGAACATATAAATAAATATTCTTTGAACCAAACTTCTTTTTCATTCTGTTTCATTTTCTTTATGTCTGTGTGAGGAAGTAATTTAGGTCTAAGCAAAGCTGGCCTCCACTGATAAAAATCAGTGGGTTACTTCAGCTTCCCTCTCTCTTTGACTTTATATATTCTACCTTTGTTTTTTAGTGAGTTTCTGAGTCCCCTGCCTTACTAGGAATGTGAGACCTAATGATTCTCTTGAAGCCCTACTCATTGGAGATGTGTGTTGTTTGTGTTTTCTCTGTGTGTATGTCCGTGCATGTGTGTATGTGTAAATTTCAAAGCATTTAGTTTTTCTAAATTTTATTTATGTGAGCTTGGTTAAAATAAATAGCATCTCAACTTAAGGGAAAAAAACAATTTCTCTAAATAAAGATGATTTCCAGTGCCCCTTTTATTAGGAGGGCCATTTGAGAAATAAAAAATTCCAGAGTGAGCTGTGTGTCATCTGTTCACGTTTATGGAGGTCACGTTTAATCTGCACTTACATTTGTATGCGATGGCTTCCTTCAGGGTATGTGCTCTCTGCAGTAGTGTTAGCTGAGCCAGGATTCCCAGAGCTCAGGATGTCAGGGCCTGGAAATTCTGGGGAACGTCAGGGTTTGGGGGCAGAGTTTGGAACCTGTGCCCAGGCCCTGGGAGTCTCCAAGGGGTTCCTGAGGGAGAGGATGGCCGATTCTGGGCAGAGCCTCTCTCCCTGGAACAGTGCTTCCTGAGGAGGAATGAGGGATAGCGGGTGGTGAGATGAGCAGAAAGGGTGCTCTTACCCTTTTCTCTTTGGAAGCAAATCAGAGTGTGGTGGTAAGCAGGTGCTTTCTGCTCTGCCCCTCCCAGTAGCTTTACCTTGTTGAGCCTCAGTTTTGGCCTTTGTGAAATAAGCATGAAAATCCTTGTCCTGGCTCTCCCACACAGGAGTTTTGAGGAACCTGTGGGGCAATGAATATAAAGATAATTTGAGGACTTTAACTGAAAGCTTTACTAGAGAAAGGGGACATGGCATAAACTTGGGTTCTTCTGCAGGGAACCAGTTCAGTTCCCTAGCTGCTCGGGCTCAGCTTCTGCTGAGGCTGCTCTTGGTTATCGGATGGGACCCAGGGCGGCTGCAGCCACAGGTGAAGGACTGCTGAAGGTAGCAGTGGACTCGGCTATGCTTGTTCCGGAGGCTTAGGCTTGTTCTGCTCTAATTATCCTCCTTGTCTGAAGATCTTTATGGGGGGCAGTAGGAGTATAATAAGGGTATCAGTACCCCCTTTTAGCCATTTCTTCTGAACTTTCTCAGCCTTTATGCTTCTTGAGTGTTGATGCCACCAAACGTTCTTGCCTGCAAGATCTGAGAGAGGGTGCCAGACTGCTGTCCAGGGAAAGGAGCAGAAAATGAGGAAGGGGCAGTCAAATTTTCTGCTTTCCTTTGAGCCACAGAGTCTAGGCTGGGGAGACTAGACTTGTAGCACTAGTTGAACACAAGGAGGTAGTGTGTTGCCACATGCTAGTGGGGCAGAGGGGATGTCACGTGGGGCCTGGGGAAGACAGACCAAAAACATCTTTAGAACAGCCTCTGCTCCAGCTTCCCTGCCCAGGCTTTCATCCCCTCATCTCCACTATCTGCACCTTTCCAGGGAATTTGCTGCCTCACAAGCCAACCCATTTCATCCCTGGTAAGCTAGTACCGTTAGAAGAGTCTTCCTTACATTGTGTCTTCTTAACACTTAAAACTTCCGCCCACTCCCTGGTACCACAAAGCAGGTCGAATTCCTCTTTCATGTGGCAGCCTTGTAGAACATGAGACCCAGGAATATGGCTCTTCTGCAGCATCTCTTCTCCATCCAACCCCCTATTGGCCCTGCCTCTGCCCCTGACCACCCTGCTCATTCTTTCCTGAACACTAAGGCAAGGAATGTTTACATGGCACGTGGGGCATCACCTAGCCCCGAGAAAGAAGATCCATGGTGGCAGCAAAGAATACGCCGGGTGTGCCAGACCTAGGGGACCAGCAGGAGCAGAACAGAAGTGGAGATGGTCAGGGAGTCACCAAGGACAGATGGCATAGGCACTTTTCCAAATAGTAACATAAGAAAGTTGGGAATTTTTACTAGAACCGTGCTACTTTTGACTCACATTTTTGTTGTTGTCAAATCCAACCCATCACCCAGTGTTTACTGAATGCCTCTGGCCTCCCTGCCATCATTTTCTCCCCATTTCGATGTTATCTTCACACATAACTCCTGTAAAACAAAGTTGAAAATGACACTCTCCTTTAAAATTTCTGTGGGCTCCCCATTGCCTACAAGGAAGCATTCCAAGTGCCTTTAGATTTTATTTGAGCCTTCACAGACTGGCTTTAACCTGTTTTTCAACCATCATCTCTTCATGCTTCTATCCTCTTTTTCCTCAGCATCCTGCCTCTGCTTTCTGTGTACCCATATGGAGGTACTTGAGCGTAGATACAGGAGTTAGATAGGCTTGTATGCTCAACTTCCCAGAACCTCAGTCTCCTCAGTTTCTGTATAACGTTTCTGTGTAATGGGGGTGATAACAGTTCCTAATTTACAAGAGGCACTAGCCGGAGAGAATGGGGTCAGGTGTTGTGGTAGGGTCGTTAAGGATATGACACTGGGGAGATAGCTGGGGCAGGGGACACACACATGTCTGTGTCTTGGTGCTCAACAGATAGAGTGTGCTCATTTTCAGAGGAGGGCAGAACTGTTTGGACAGGGTAGCCAGGGGAAGTGTCACCAAACTTAAGCTGGGCTTTGAAAGGTGAGCTGAAATTCAAAGGTGGAATTCGGTGGACAAAGGCTCAAATGACTAGGGAATTGAGAGGCATGTGGCTGAGGTACAGGGCATACATTTATGAGAAGGGGAACATAAAGCTGGAATAGCAGATGGCAGCAGGCTAGAAGGTCTCAGGCTGGTTGAGGTATTTGGCCTTGATTCTTGAGGGCAGCAGCGAGGAGTCCTGAGGCACTTGAGCTTGACAGCACCACGGTGAGGTCTAGGCCTGTAATCGTGACCCCAAGCAGAGGGAGGCAAACCCTGACAGAATGCTCTGGCTGCAACCTCTTCAGCTGCCTCTGTGCAGACTGGCCTGCATAAGATGGTTGTTGTCTTATGAGACTGGCAGGGAGATTGCTCACTGAGTATTTGCTCCTTAAAAAGGAGAGATCTGGAGTGAAGGTTTTATAACAACTAAATGATAAGGGAAAATGGCAGGCTGGTGGGGGAGGCTACTTCAGATGGTATGTGTGGGCTCGGACACAGTAGTTTCCCAGGACTCCTGGGCTTTCTGTCTTGTAGCGATGCATTCTGGTCTCTTTGGAAGTAGGGCTTATTTTGTGGTGTGCATTTGTTGTGTGTATAGCCTTGCTGCATGCCTCTCACCATGGGTGAGGCAGAGGTGCATAGAAAGAAATACATAAGAAGTGGACAACGTTGCGCATTCTTACAGGAGTTTACAATCTACCTGGAAGGCCAAAATGAATATGAAATGACATAATTTTGCATTTGATTAGTATGGTTACATTTTCTAAGCACTTAAAAATTTTTCTATTTGGAAATAATTTCAAGCATACAGAAAAGCTGTAGGGTTGAAAGAATAAGAATAGCACAATGAACAATCCATGTACCCTTTACCCAAATTCACATATTCTTAACATTTTATCTCATTTGTTTTTGTCTGTCTGTCTGTCTATTTATCTATCATCTATCTGATTTTTCTGAACCATTGGAGAGTAGGTTGTATATGTCATAGCCCTTTACCCCTAAATACTTTAGTGTGTATTTCCTCAGAGTAGGGATATTCTTTTGCATAACCACGTTATAGTTATGAGCATCTATAAATTTACCATTCATGCAAAACTTTTATCCAATCTATATCTGTACACCAATTTTGTTAATTGAAAAAAATAATGTTCTTTATAGCATTATTTTTTCCCTTAGTAAAGAATCCAGCCTAGCTCAGGTACTGCATTTAGCTTTATTTATTTATTTTTTTTAGGAGGTACTGGGGATTGAACCTGGGCCCTTGTACATGGCATGGGAAGCAGGTACTCAACTACTGAACTACACCTGTTTCCCTGTATTTAGTTTTAATGTTTCTTTATTCTCAGTTAATCTGGAATGTTCCCATAATCTTTCTTTATCTTTTTTGATATTGACATTTTAAATTATGCAGTATTATTTTGGGGAAGGTTTGTTTGGTGTTTCTTCATGATTAGACTCAGGGTATGCATTCCCAGATGGAACACTACATGAGTGATATAATATCTTTCTTACAGCATCATATCTGGAGGCACATGCTGTCCTTCTGTCCCTCATTGTTGATTTTATTAAGTTTAACCACTGTATAGATCCTATTTTCCCCTTGCACCTAATAAACAATCAATGGGAAGACACTTTAATGCAAATATTCGACTTCCCATCACAAGTTCCCCCTAGATCCATGATGATTCTTGCCTGAAATAATCTTTATCACGATGGTTTCAAAATGATGATTTTCCAACCCTGTACTCCCTCTACATTTACCAGTTAGCACATGAAATTTGACTATAGAAGGTACTCTTCTTTGTCTCCCATTTAATCCAAATAGGGATATGGATTGATTTTAAATTTACAATTCATTACTAGCCTTAATTTTTACGCACAAATTATCCCAGATGTGACCAGTGGGAGAGACCCTTCTCTGGCTCCTGTGTTTTTGTGTCATGCCCCTATCTGTTTTTTTGTTTGTTGGTTTGTTTTACTTTCTTCATCCTCTACCTACCCTACCCCATCTCTGGAATCAGCCATTTTTTATAAAGACTTCTCCTTCCTTTTAATGGGAATGTTATTAAAGACCAAGGTCTGGGTGCCAGGTGTGCTCATAGCTTTTAGGGTGTCTTTGCTTCTAAGTCCTTGTAACAGACAGAACTAGGAAGTTGATGCATGTTACATACCCATACTTAAATTTATGCATACACACATACATATACAGCTTTTAGAAATTTTGCGTTCATGCCAATATCTTTGATTCCAGTCCATCCCAGAGGATTCTTTCTCATCTTCCTCCATTCCATATATCTTTGTCCCTTCTGCAGTAAGAACCCTGGCTCCCAAAAACTTGAACACATGTACTCACGTGTTCAGTTTTGTATTGCATCTAAAATAGTTTCAGCATTGTTTCAGTCAAATCACTACAAAAAACAAACCTAGTAAGAAGAGTTCAGGATTTGTTTGTAGTTCTTCCCTCACTCGAACCCTGCCCCAAACTAAAAGTACACAGTCAAATGTTCAAAAGCTACTTGAAATAGTTTTGTCTTTCCCCTTCAGTGTGGCCATAAAACTCATTTGAAATACAGTCCAATTCATTTGTCTCCATTTGCTTTCAGTTTTAGTGTCCCCACCACCACCACCAAAAATGTTAATATGCAGAATATTAACATGGCTCCAAAAGTCAAAGCTATAGAAAGAGATATACTTAGAAGTGTCACTCCATCTTTTATCCCTTCTACTTCATCATTACCACCCCTTGATTTTTGCTTTATTTTTCATATACGTTGCGGAAATGTGCATGTTTTCTTATTTCCCATTCTTTCATCTGCAAAGGGTAGCACACTATATATGCTTTTTTGTTCAAGCATATTTTACCTTCATTCTATTGTTGGACCCACGCTAAACAAAATTCTGATCTGAAACAAGTTGGAATTTAGACACTTGCAAAAGTCTGATGGTTTCTATCAATAGCTTTGTTAAATGAACCTTTGTAAAAATGATGATTATTTAGTCCCTTAGTAATAGGCTTCTAGAATATGGTGAATTCTTATATAAGATGGGGCAACTGTCTATTTTCCGTCATCCACTGAGGTTGATACAAGATATGGTAGATTGAAGTGAGATTTCCTGGAACTGAAGTTTTATTGAAATGGGAATGAGTTTTTCACTGAGCAGATAGAGATACAGCATTGCGAGGGGACTGCTGGCTCCTCACTGTCACTTGGCGTCCCAGGAGCCCATGTGCCCCTCTGCGTATCTCTGAAACTTTCGTGGGATCATGGCAGCTTAGAGCCCATTCAGAGCTATTCCTGGATTTTCTCCCTCTGGTATTTGAGAAAGCTCCTCTGGTTGCCTTTTTAATTTTGTCTAATGCCAGAGTCAACAACCAAATATTATTTTATATTTGAACTTTCTACTTTTACAGGGCTTTGTAATTTTTCACAGCATTATCATGTTTAATATTTTATTTAATCCCTGGGAAACAGTAGACCAGATATTATTATGTCTGTTTTGTAGGAGAGGAAACTGAAGCTCAGAAAAGAGAAATGACAGAGCTGGGACTAGAATTCAGGTCTTCAGACTTAAGGCCCAGTGTGAGTCTTGGAGGACTAAAGGGGCACCTGAGTTTATCACAAGGACCCCACCTTCCTGTGTCCTTTCCCCCATCCTGTCTCATAGCTTTCAGAGGGAGATTTATGCCTTGTAAAGCTCAGCTCTGTCCAAATTAGTAAATGGTAAATGTGCTTGTTAGTAATATTAGGCCATTCAGAACTGTCTAAAATTCATCCTGGGGGTTTGTATTAAGAGCTTTGTTACATGGACATTTGTAATAGTGACTATTATTTAAAATAAATGGGCCATGAACCAGGACTTGGCAGTGTTTTTGATTCTCAGCAATTTTAGTCATAGTAGGATTTAATCTATGCCTGTTTTTACCATGTCCCAACCACCAAGAATGTGCAACCATGATGCAACTCATTAGAGATGGGTTTTGGTATTTTTAATGTAAAAAAAGCCATGTAAAATATGATATTAAAACTTGGTCTCCTTTTACAAAACTCTTAAGCTTTTCAGGGTACTTATTATCTTTGTAGTTTTTCTCAAGAAATCAGATCAGATATGATATCAAAATAAGAATACCCTGTTTGTATGTAGCCATCTAAATTTAGTACTAGTTCAGAATCAAAGCATACAAATAGATTTGTACTAGGTTACATTTTCTGGTAAATAATAGAATTGGAGGCCCACTTACTTGTTCTTTACATTGTATTTAAGAAAACAGATTATATAATGTATTTTCATTTGAACACTTAATGAACACTCAGTGTTCAGGTTAATTTGGTGAATTTATCCAGGGCTGAATTAGGAGCTCTAGAAGCCCCAAATCATTCCCAGGGTATGGTTTGCTTTAGCAGCAAGATCCTGCCTGTGAAGTCTCTTCTTTCTTGAGATAGGAAGATATTCTCCCCAAGAGGAAAGGCTTCAGTACATGGGCTCCAACACCCCTGGAGTTGACTGCCCTGTGAGCTAGATGCTCTGCAGACTCGTGTCACTCCTCCTCACTTCCCAGACAGGGAAGGTGTAGACAGACTAGCCCTTCCAGAGCCAATGGCTAGGTCCTGGGAGGTCTGAAAGTGGGGTCCTTTCTAAATGTGGGCACAGTGTGGTACCTTGGCAAGGATTCCAGTTTCTTCCCTGAAGTATCCGTGTCACTGGGTGTTCACATATCTGTTGAGCCCATCAGTAGCCAGGAGTTGAGGACGGGGAGGGAAGAGAGAATAGGAGGTTGGCTTTATCTAAGCAGGCCATTTCCCTGTTTGCTGGCTGGGTTAATGGAATCCTTGAAAGGGAGATGTACTGGCTTTGGATTGGAAGAAAGATGGGAGGGAGGAATCTAGGGGTCTGTGAGTAGAAGCTGCACTGACTGCATCCTTACCTGGTTTCTTAGCAGCTTTTTAACTGTACTTACTAAATTCATAACTCATATATCTTGGCGCCTGTAACAGTTCATGGTTGGAAATGCAGATGGTTCCCTGTATATGAAAATAGGATAATCATCCCCCTGACTCTCAGGCTTGCTTGAGCAAATGTGGGATTTTGTATATGTGCATAGATAGAGGATTGCAGACACGAAAGGTAGAGTAAACAACCAACAGTTGGAAACATTTACACGTCTACCAAAGGCTTTCCATGGCAGGTGTTCCCATAAATGGGCAACAGACTGTACTGCCTCTTCACCTGCTATAGGGAAGACTTTCCGGGGAAAGGTTATAGCAAGAAGAAAGGGCTAAGAAAAATACATCAGTGCTCAGTTTTCCCTCTGGGATCTGCCCTGACCCTGTTCAGTGCTTGGGTGTGAACCTGCAGGTGGTGGGGAGGGGACCTAGCATGGGCAGTGGGCAGGACCTCCCTCCTCACCCACCCTCCCCAGGGCTCCTGGCTTGGACAGAGAGGTCAGCACACAATGTAAATGAGAAGTTTTACCCCAAAGTATTGAAGAAACCCTAAACTCGGTGCTCCCTTTGACCACAGCTCAGTCCTCTTGGGCCCTTTCTCTTTGAAGTGTGATAGTGGGTATCTTAGGAGGCTCTGGGGGAAGTGGGACTTCTCTGAGTTCAGGCCCCTGGTGGGAGGTATCAAGAGGCCCACCATGACGGCACATGGTGTTTTTGGCCCAGGCTCCTTGGGATCGCTATCATCCTGAAAGGAGTTCATTTTCTAAGAAATGGTGCATGTGTGTTGGTGTGATCTCTGCAACTTTGACACCCACAGTCTTGCTTAGGAAGGCACTGCCATATGTCCTGTACACGTGTGTGGTTCCCGCTGCTGTGCTAATGTGGCTGTACTCAGTGCTGTGTGTCCTGCCACAAGACTGTTGTGCAGCAGGGCAGATGGCCTGTGATGCAGGTCCCTGAGCATGTCCTGACACGTGCTTCTTCTGTTTGCCTCCCTCAGAGAATTTTCAAAGGAAAGAGAGAAGGCCAAAGCACGGGGAGATTTCCAGAAGCTCCGGGAGAAGCAGCAGCTAGAAGAGGATCTAAAGGGCTACTTGGATTGGATTACGCAAGCAGAAGATATTGATCCTGAGAATGAAGAAGAAGCAGGAGAGGAAGGCAAACGAAATAGTATGTAGTGTCCATCCTACTTGTGATTAGACAGACCTTGTAGGCAATTCTGGAACCCAACAGAGAGAACATGTGTATTTAACCTGACAGAATTTCTGGCTGAGTTTGGGCTTCAGATTCACGTTTAATAATGTGGTTTTATCGTTGAGTAGGGTCAGACAGATTCCAGTAAGTCTGTTTCTGTGCAGGCAGAGGACATGGTAAGACAACTCTTCATCTTGCACTACAGGAGAGGAAATTGCGGTTTCCTTCAGTGTTACTGGATGTGTTTTTGATGAGTAGGTTCCCCCTTGACCCTTATGCTACCTGAAGTGGCTCCCATCTGTGCTAGCCACAGGAAATCAAATGCTTAGCCCATCAGAGGCTGGGAAGATTCCAGTTCATCATTTCAGGCAATTATTAAGAGGCATGCGATTCAGTAATGGCTGCTTTGGAGCCCACCCGCCCAGTACCCCACACTGTGACATTAGCACCTTCGAGCACTCTCCTGCAGCAAGCAGGGACTGATACTCTCTCAACCAAGGGAATTAATTGCTATTGTCAACCAAAGTGTCTCTGTTATCACGTACTTACCCTGCAGACAGGCTCTAACTCTTCCTGCGCCTATCTGTGCCTCAGGTAAAAGTGGAAATTGAAATGTTGCGGTGGATTTAACAAAGATGTTTGTGCTTTGTTACAAATCTTGACCAGTTGTTAGTAAGGATAGAGAGCATATTTTGAGGGCACAGTCCATTGAGAAGCCTGGGAAACCGAGTTAGGCCCTGCTTTGTAGAAGGCGTTTGAGCAAGTCCCTACTTGCACAGAGCATGTCAGACACCTTGTAGTCACTCAGTCATTCATCAAGGCTGATGCTGGATACCAGGAAAAGCCTTGACATGGAGAGCACATGGTTTGTCCCCTTAGGAGGCTTGCTTCCTTCTAGCGAAAGTCAGGCCTGCAGGCAAATCAACGCATCACCGGTAGACAGGGAACATGGGACACAAGAGGAGGGAGACAGTGTGTTGTGAGAGCTGAGAGAAGAAAGAGCTGGCAGCAGCAATCCAGGAGAGAGCTGTAGGGGACATTTGTCCTGGGCCTTGAGGGATGGATGGGGCTGAGGCTATGTCACAGTTCAGGAGTAGGAAAAGCATCCTGATGCCAGGGAATGGCATGAGCAAGGACCTGGAGGTGGATACACACAGGATCCAGGGAGGAAGCAGTGCATTGTCTCCTTTGCAGGTCAGGGTAAGACAAAGCAGGAAGGGTGGGTGAGGCAAATGTGTACTTCACAAAAGTGGAGTAGGGAGGCTGAGACTGAGAGACCCCCGACAGAGGGGATTCTTGGCTGAGGTGGCCTTTCCCTTTTTCCCAGCATGGACTCTGTGAGGCTGGGCTTCCATGGGGAGTGTTCTTTTTCTTTCACCTCAGACCTGGGTGCTTGTGCAGGGAGCCAGCCGAGTGTATACCGCTCTCTTCTCCTCCCCTCCCTACCTCTCCCCAGGCCTCCACCCACTGGTAGCTCAGGGAAGAGGCTCTGAGTCAGCTGGGGGTTCACCAGCTGAGGGTTAGGAAGTCTACTGTTGACTTTGTTTGTTAAATATGAGGTTGGGGTTTATAAATGGGTATTCAATGGAGCTCCAGACTTGGTAGTCTGCCCTCTAGGTGGTAAAAATGAAGAAAAGTGTCTGCACTTCGGCAGCACAGCTCGCCTCTGGGCATGTGAGCCAACCTGAATCCCCCGGCCTTCCGCAGAGCTTCTGCACCTGCCAGAATTGCCAGCAAGCCATTTAGGCATAGCTTGGGGATGTCTGCCCTGCTCTTTTCCTCTTTTCCACACTGCACCAGTTATCTGCCTCCTAAGCCCAGGACGTGGTATATTATGTGTAAACCAGCAAAAGTATTGTCCCTTCTTCCAAACAGAACACCTTTCTTTGTTAGTTTAGATGTGTCTATAGGGAGCTGAGGCCATCTTGCAGGTTTATGTCCTTGCATCTCTTTATTGCTCCATCTCTAGAAATAGACAGGTATCCATGTTCTATTGTTGTTAACATCATTTGTAGAGTCTGAAATTGTTTTTATGGCATGTGACTTGAGAGTAGGAATTTTCATAAGACTTGAAGCAATCATTGTCTTCTGGTAGTACTGAGGGTTCACTGTTTTATCTCATCCCAACATTTCCTATGTATGTCCTGCCACTGTCTATTAAGAACCTGACCAGATGAGGACAAAATCAGTGCCTCTGCCTGTCAGAGAACTTGGCAAGGAAGGAAGACAGTGCCTTAGTGAAAGGCAGAATGGAGAAGCTGGCACTGTACTTGAGGCCCAGCAGCATGCTGTGGGAACCGAGAAGGGCACAGTGTATGCTGGTGAGAGCAGGTGACTGGGTGGGAATGCAAGGAAGCCTCCGTGAAGGAGGCAGTACTCCCACTGGGCTCTGAGGGATGAGCAGCCTTTGGCTGCAGAAGGTGGCAGGGGCTTTTTAGGCTGAGGAAATGGTGTGAATGAAGGACAGAGGCTTACAAATGTCCAAAGCCCTTAAATGCATTATTTAGCAATATACTGAAAGAAAGAGAGAAAGAGAAAAGAAAGAAAGGAAAAGGAAGGAAAAGGAAGGAAAGGAAGGGAGGAAGGAAGGAAGGAAGGAAAGCTCCTTTAAAAGTCATAGGTCTTCAGAATTAAATTTGCAACTTGGGTTCCAAACCCCATAAAGCTGCATGGTACCTTTGGAACATTAGCATTTATGGTTTCTGTCACACATACAGTGATGTGTGACTCAAAATGATTAACTGGCTTGTTTGATCCAGAATAGCAAATATTTTTTTTGGTGCAACCTTTTTCTTCATTGAGCTCATTTTGCCAGGTGCTGGAGTTTCCTGTGGAGTGTGGCTCACAGTAAGTGTTTCCTGAGTCATCAGATTTCCAGAGCCTTGATGATTAGAGTTTAAATAAAGACAAATTTTAGACTATGTGAGCATGTTGAAATTTAACTGACTCAAGAAGAGAGCCCCAAGACTCCTCCCAATGAGGAGATGGTGAACCTTCCTGAATATAGACCTCGGTGGCCCAGACCCCCTGGAGTCTCCTGTGGCTGCTAGCCCTTTTCTTCTTGTCATAGCCAGAAAAGCACAGAGGGATGGGATTTCAACATGGGCCTACATGGTCCTTCTCCTCCAACAGACTGTCGCTGTACCAGCTACACATGCCAGGTTACTCAGGCACTCTCAGGAACACTAGGCAGTCCTTTGTGTTGTCTGTGAATGTCTGGGACCTTCCTCTGTGCATCTGAATTAGCAGGAAATGAGGAAATGAACGTGTGAGTATTGCTGATGCCAGCAGGATGGTGTCAGCATCCTCCCCAGGGGTTTGTAAGATATACCCCAGGTCTGCTCTTGTATTATCTCTGCCGCAGGGGATAGCACACTGCCCAGGGCTCCTGACTTTCTCCACACTGGCTAAGGTTGCTAAATCAACTGATCGCTCTTTTAAACTGGGTCATTGATGTGATTTGGGCAGTTTCCTCCCAGATATGGAGGAATTAAGTGGCAGTTTGAGAAGCCCTTCCTGATGGTTGAGGCCTTGCTTGGATGAGCAAAGAGGGGTGTAGGAAGTCACTAATCACAGCAGATGTCCATGCATCCACAGGAGGCAAGGGCTTAGGCTGGATGGCATTTTGATGCCCCTTCTTCATAATTGACTGTGACTGAGGGGTTTTTTTTTGTTTTTATTTATTTATTTATCCCCCCCTTGCTACTTGTGCTCGCTGTGTCCATTTGCTCTGCATTTTTCTCTGTCTGCTTATCTCCCTTTGTTGCGTCATCTTGCTGCGCCAGCTCACTGTGCCGCACGGCTTGCCTTGTGATTGAGTTTTGAGATTTGGAATGTGGACTTTACTATTAGAGAGATTACCCAGTTTCCTTATCTGCAAGGCAGACATAAAGATGTTGTGAGGATTAACTGTTCCATAACTGCTAGAATCCATTGTAGCTATAGTGGTACTTGCTGTTGTTATTGTGATCAGATTTGAGAAAACCTTGACCTACACAGTCTCAGGTTGAGGACCCTTTTTAGGGTCACTTCCCTATACTTTTCTGTTCAGAAACTATAAGGTTCTTAATTATTGATGGAAAAAACCTGTTGACTTGGTCATTTTCAAGCCATGGTATCATGACTTTCTGACTCTTGAAGTCTATTTCTAGTTTGTGGGTGCTTATCAGAGGACAGATGTCAAATCAGGTTCTTGGAAATTCACTTATGTTATCTTTTCTCTCTGATCTACTAAATGTCACTGTCTGTATCTGTGGTCCCCAACTCTGGTTGTACGTTAGAATCATCTGGGGAGCGCAAAAACTTACTGATGCCAGATTCCACCTTCCGAGACTCTGATTTACTTGTTCTGGTGTGGGACTCGGGCATGGCTCTTTATTAAAGCTCCACAGAGGTTCTAATCTGAAGCCAGGTTGGGAACTCCTGCTAATAATGGTTGACTGTCACACTGTTCAAGGCTTTCACCTGGAAGAAGAAAAAAGGAGCAGCACTCAGTTCCCTAACTGATCTATCTGGTGGCTGTGGTGACAGCTAGCTCTAGCTTGTGCATTCTTGGGCTATTTAAAATGTCAGTTCTCTGAATTTGCTGTTAGAAAGCTGGTGTTACCCAATTAATTGAATGGACAATATTCCCTTGGAAGTTAGTTCCCAAGCATTTGGGAAATTTTCACAAATAATTTATTTAACATTTTGCTGAGCTTCAAGTTTCTTGAGAAAGCCTGCCAAATATCGAAGTGATTTTTTTAGACATATGCAGCTGCTTCTGAGTTAACAATGGAGTTTTTCTCGGGCCATTAAAAATCTGGAAGCCTAAAATTCTATTTTAAACCCCTCTCATAGTAATTAGTCTTTAAAAAAAAAAAAAAAAAAAAGCTCTGAAAATAATGAAATGGTTTTTACAAGTGAGCTTATTCTAAAATTGTGTCCAGCAAAGCAGGGCAGTTTGACTATAGGAACTATTAGTGATTGATAATTCCTGCAGTTAGGGGTATTTGATGCCTCTAGGGGTCTAGAGGCTGTGTGTACTACCCCTGCCGGGCTTCCACTGGGACTGAGCCTGCCCCAGGTCTCAGTGTATAAGGTTGCTGTGGCCATCTCCTCCCTCCTGCACGTGCCACCCCGATGTCTTTTACAGAGGTGTTTGAGTTGGGGCTGGGTGGAAAACCAGTGATGACATAGCTGTTTGCAAGCATTAGGCAGGGCAATTTGCTGGTCCTGCTTAGAAAGCTTTTTTTTTCTTTCAAATTTTTGATTTATAAAGCTGCTTCCATCACAATTGAGCCACCTCAGAATACAAGTTCAAAATGGAAAATATTCAATTAAAAGCTGTAAAGCAAACAGCAGCAGTTACAGTGGCTTATGGTAAACATGTGCCCAGGCCAACTGCCCTTTCTGGAGAGGCAGCTGAAAGCGCTGCCCCAATTAGGCAGGCTGGTGGGTAGTGTTGGGAATGTGCTTGCCCTGGGTAGTTTACAAAGGCACTTTCACCTCTGTCATTGCCTTAAGCCTTGTTAAGAGCTGGTGGGAAAGGGGTTTAGGGAGCATAGTCCCACCATGGAAATGGAAGGAGCAAGCACTGCAGCCAGGTTTGGGGATTTCCAAATCAGGGTTTATTTGTTGTTTTTTAAAATATATATATTAATTGCAAATACTTGCTCACTATAAATTATTTATATAATATCAAAGTATATAAAGTGAGAAATAAAAGTCTCCCCTCCCTCTCCTTAGAGGGGAAAGTCTTGGTAGTTGGGGCCTATTCTTTCAGACCTCATTCTATGCATATAAAAACATATGATTTTGCATATACAACATGAATGTAGGCTCCTACCATAAGATGACTCAGCACAGATTGTTCTGCAACTTGCCTTTCACGTAACCCTGTGCCATAGATATCTTTATATGTCTTTTAACAACATTGTGGATATTTTCAATAAATTTTACAACATTGTGAATGCAGTTAACAACGCTGAAATATATGTCTGCATATGATTAAAAGGGGAAATGTTAGATTGTATATATGGTAACAGAGTAAATTTTTTAAAAATCCATGGAACTACACTGTACAAACAGTGACCCCTAAGTTAAACCATGGACTTTAAGTAATAGTACAATTATAAAAAGGATTGTAAAAAGGTGTTATCATCAGTTGTAACAAACGTTCCACACCAATGTAAGCGGTTGGTGGTGGGGTGGTTATTAAGTGTTTCCTATGTGTCGAACACTGTTCTACAGACTGTAGATGTATTAATTCATTATTCCTCACACTGCTCTGTGAGACAAGCATTGAGCAAATGAGAAAACTGAAGCACAATGTGGCTTCCTGAGGTTGCATGGTTATTGGGTGTCAGACCTGGGATTTGAACCTTGCTTCTGCCAGAGTCTGCAGCCTGCACATTAAAGACCAGGCTGTACAGCCTCCCTTTCTCTGCACATGCACCTTTCTCTGCACACTCATACTCTCCTGTAGAAGAAGTTGCAGGAAAGTGTTTTGTTGGGTCAGAGAGGATGCCCATTTTAGTGAGTGTTACTGATAAGGGATCATCAGTTTGCATGCCCACTGGTAGTGTGTGCCGGTGCCTGTTTCCCCACGCGCTTGTTGACTCCAGCATTCTTGCTGCTGCCCCTCATTGCCTCTGCAGTTTCCATCCCTGTGGTGTATGGTCTCCACTCCAAAGATAATCCAGCTTGGAGTGATCTTGGAGTCACAAAGCTGGAAGGGGGTTAGAAATCCTAGTGTCATTTTGCTTGTGACCTAGTGATCATGGGAGAGCCACAGTAGTCATGATAACATAAGCAGTTGACAGATGTTGAGTGGGAATACTATGCCTTGTGAAAGCTGAGCATGTTGCTTGTATTATCCTCTTTACCTCTTACAATAACTCTATGAAGTACAGATCCAACTATTGAAAACACCTGACAGGCGAGGAAACTGAAACTTAGCAAAGTTTGGTAACCTGTCGAGGTCATCCAGCCAGTAAGTGGCAGGACTGGGGTTCAAACCTCAGCTGTCAGAGTCCAGAGCCCATCTTTTTAGGCCCCCATACTCTGTCCCATACAGCCTTATTGACTGGACTCACGCAGTTGGTCAGTACCCAGGACTCCTGACTCCTCCCAAATGCCCTTTCCCAAACTCCCATCTTTGATGGAAGGCCTTTTTAAAGGAAGTACCAGGGATTGAACCCGGGACCTTGTACATGGGAAGCAGGTGCTCAGCCACTGAGCTATAACCGCTCCCCCATAGTGGAAAATTTGTCTCGAGTGAGTGAGTTGGTTTATTTAGGACAGGTTCTTAAACACGAGCCTTTTGTATAATAGCTCTCTACTGTTTGGACCCTGAACTGAAGAGTTCTCCCTTGGGAAAAGGACAGTTTCAGGTTTGGTGTATCAGGACCCATTGATGTGCAGCCTCTTGAGTTCACTTTGGGACTTGGGACTTGGCTGCATCTAGCTGTCTGAACTTGCCTTCCTAGGTCTCTTGTTTGCATTGCTTTTGCTGCCCTCTACTGTATCATAATGAAATTGCCTGTGTTCAACCTGAAGGGGTTACAGTGGCCGACTTGCTAAAAGAGGATAAGAAGAAAAGGAAGTTTTGCTGCTTTCGCCAACACAGGGCTAAAGATCACGGTAAATTACTGAGCTTGAACTTTCTCTTTAAAAGACTCTTTTTCCAAGATCTATGATACCCTTTTCTTTCACATAGGCGTTGTGTGAAATGCATGTGCCATTGTGATGTGTTTGTAAAATGCCTACATTTTAATTGCTCGATTTCTTTGAAACTTGGGCATGTTGTTTTCTTCTTGTCTTTCCCCAAAGTGTGTGTCTTTGCCAAGACAGCATTGCAGTTTCTTCTTTGTTTGAACTGTACCTTTTAAAGAAGCAGCTGAACCAGTTCAGAAAATTTAATTGACTCAGGCATCATGGATATTCTTTAGACTGAAGAGCAGATTTTTAAAAACACTTTTCTCCAAATATTGCTTTCTAATCTGAAGTGTTTAGGAAGTCCAATATTGCTATTTGATTTTTTTATAGGTTACATTTTTCAGATGACCTCTTGGTTTTCCAGTCTCTGGCTGGTTTGCCAAGGAGCATGCTAAAGCTAGTTGTGGCAGTTTCAAGATACTTTTGGGGCACTTGCCTTTGCTAGGGGCCCAAGGAAAGGGCTCATGTGAAAAACAGTTAAGTGTCAAGTTATAAAATAATACCAAGCATAACCCCTTGTCGGAAACCCTGGGGTTAGCAGTTAGAACCATTCTCATGCAGGGCAGTTATGCGAACTGAAGTTTCCAGTGTGGTCTACCAGTAGCACAAAGCTTTGCCTGTGCACACCAGCACAGCCAACCTATTTACTGCCACCAAATCAGACCTGGTTGGACAAATCTGAAGAGAAAACCTCTTAGAGAAGATTCAAGCTACAGGGATACAAAGCCAAATGCTAAGAGAACAAAGAGGATGCATTGTATTGTTTCTCTGAAGTGGCCTCTGCCACCCTTGAGAATGCTGACCTCAGAGGTTATGGGAATTGGGCTTGGACAGCCCACAGATGGTCTGACTAAGAGTTGTATTAGAGTCCTAGTCTCGGCATAAGGCCTGAAATGGAAAGGAACAGAGAGATTGTCATATTCATGCCCCTTGTCATTCAGAGAGGAGAGTGTGGCCTGGTTGGGCAGTGAATTAGGGACAGAGATGGGGCTGGCATATTTAACCATAGTGCTTACGGAGGGTTTATTTATTTAGAAGAGCTTCCGAAAAGCTTCTACAAGAAAAATGGGCTAGGCTCAGTGGTGCAGCCGGTGGGTGGTGATGGCAGCCATATGGGTTTTGTGAGTGTCAGTGAAGGTGAAGGCCCTGGCGGTGCTGGCCCTTGGCCTGCCATCACTTGAGGCAGAGGCTGATTTGGAGGGGGAGAGCCGGAGCCCATGGAGGTAGAGGAGGGTAAGCTGGAGATCGTACCATTGTGACGCTCACTAAAGAAACTGATCCAGGACACAAGTAGAAGATACGAAAACTAGGCTGGCAGCTTCATCACAGGAATCGATGTTACCTCTAAGCAATCAAAAAGAAAGAACAATGAGCCAAGCGCTTCCACTTTCAATCAGAAGTAAATCTTGCCCAAAGAAAGGTAGCCTTGGACTGAGACATGATGAAGAAAGCAATTCCCAAAGTGAGACTAGAGACCATCTACATTTGTGGAGCAAATGAGATGAGTACCCAGGATATCTTTTCCTATTTTAAAGAGTCTCCTCCAGCTCACATTGAATGGTTGGGTGATAACCGCCTGTAATGTGGTTTGGCTGGATGAAATGACAGCTACCCGAGCCCTTATCAATACGCGCTCTCTGCCAGTCCTGGGTAAGATAAGAAGCAGGAATGCCAATGAGGACAAGTCATCTGAGAAAAGTAAAAAAGATAAACAGGAAGACAGATCAGATGATGATAAGGCTGAAGGAGAAGTTGAAAATGAGAGCTCAAGTGATAGAGAATTGAACACATTATCTCAGGTAGAAGAGGAATCTTTGTTAAGAAACAATCTTTGTTCAGCCTACAAACTTGTTGAAGGAAATAGCTTATTCATGAGAGTTGCTACAAAAGATGACAAAAAGGAACTTGGAGCAGCCAGAAGAAGTCAGTATTAGATGAAATATGGGAATCCAAATTATGAAGGCATGAAAGGAATTCTTAGCAATTCTTGGAAGGGAGGATATCATTCCTATCTCATTCAGTGGGATGTGATCATGAAGAGAGCCCTGATTGGGGAGGACGTTGGCTTGACGTTGTACAAACACTGGATTCCAGACTAGTGAATGTTCCCGAGGAACCCATTGAAGAGGAGGAAGAGGAGGAGGAAGCCCAGGACACAGATGCCGATGGCAGGGTGGTGGTAGAGTACCGTGAAGAGCTTCCAGCTGTCAAGCAGGCCCGGCAGCAGAGTGTATCTAGGCAGTTCAGTGCCAGCAGCTCAGATTCCAATGAAATGGATGATGATCTAGAATGAAAATGATTTCTACTCCTTCATCAAAGAAAAGCATGAAAATGACTATGTATGCTGGTGAGGTAGAATCTCAGTTGAAAAATATTAGGAACTCCATGAGGGCAGATAGTATATCTGCAAGCAACATCAAAAACTGAACTGGTAGCAAATTACCATCAGAGAAATTTGCAGATGTGTGACATCTGTTAGATGAAAAACAGCACACATGTCCAAGGCCATCAGTCAGCAGTACTAACTAAATTAAATATACACCAGCGCTTAGGGAAAAGACCATATTCTCAGAAAAGGCTTTTAGTGGTAACCCAGTTGTTCGGGTTACAGAGATGAGGCTGGCATATTTAACCATAGTGCTTACGGAGGGTTTATTTATTTAGAAGAGCTTCCTAAAAGCTTCTACAAGAAAAATGGGCTTATTCTTGATGTACACAGTAGGCTCTGTGTTGCCAGGCAAAATGGTAAAGGCCTGTACTCGGATACTTGGGAGAAGAAATCAGGTAGTTTATGGACTCGCTTAGGATCCACACCCAAGACCAAAGAAAAGAATACGAAGAAAGAGGAGCACAGGGCACCTGGCACTGAGGAAGAGACAGAGCTGCAGAGGGCGTGGGGCTCTGGTAAAGGAGAAAGAACAGTCTCACCAAAAGAAGAGCCAGTTAGATAACTCACCATTGCTCCAGACTGAAGGTAGTCGGGAAAGCAGCTCTGGCTCAGAGGCAGAGTCCTGATGCCCTTGGCACCCTTGGCAGCCACCCTACAGCCTGACATTCTTGCCCAGGGTGAGGAGCACAGTAGGAACCTCCCCCTGGAGTTGGCATCCCTCCCACTCTTACTCATCCAGTCACCCTTACCTCTTGCTACTTCAGCAAGATATCTTAAGCATATGACATGCTTTGAAGGGCATCTGTCTATCGTTTGCTGCAGAGTTAAAATTCTGGGCCCTCAATTCTTTTCCCACCACCCCACAAGCTTTGCCTTTTGAGAGAAACGCAGCCTTCCAGATTTTGTAGACGTTTTTCTTAATAGTTTTAACATTGTGTCTTTTAAAAGAAATGTTTTACGCAGTTCATCCAAAGAGCAGAGAACTGAACTTCTCACTATTGCCTTGGCCCTCACAGCTGTTACCAGTACCTTTTCCCAAGAAAAGTCAATTCCCAGGTGCTTATTGGACAGCCTTCGAGGGGGAAGATGAGGGAAGCTGCCAGCTCATCCTTCCAGGACCCTAGTGTGGGGGCCGAATCCCATGGACCTGACCTCAGAGGTGCACCAGTGCTGCCCAGGTAGATAAGAGACACGGCGTTGGGCGTTCTTCCATTCATCCCTTGGAGATTTCTGTTAGGGCCTCTTGTTAGCCATAAGCTTGAGGTGACGATCAAGTTCAGTGCTGGGTTTTTAGGAACAAAAAACTGTGACTCCTGGATTAGGGGTTGGTTTTTGTGCAAGGGGCAGGGTCATGGGTTAATGCTGAACAATTTTAAATCTATATTATGTTTAAAAATTATTTAAAAGTTTAAATTTTTAATTTGTATATGTGAAAATTCTTCCATTTGGCCATGGGGGAAGCTCAAGTGGTGTCTTCTTATGTGCTGTTAAATATATATGTTATGTACTTTGGGAGAAGAAGAAAAAAAGAATAACGGGCTGCAACTAAACAGGAAGTATTGTCGTGGTCATAAGAAAAATGTTGGTAAAAACTGGCTTAGGAATACACTGTAGGACGGTGGGTGGTTCTTGTCCCCAGAAGAAAAGAGACCCGTCCTCAGGCACAGAGATGGCCAGCTTTCTAAATGGGGTCTTAGACCTTGTAACTTTTCAGGGATTCTTATGATTTCTCTGTTAGCCTTCCGAGATCTGCAGGGAGAGAGAGGTAGCTGCCAGATATTTTCAGGAAACTTTATTTTGAGTGGGAATGGTCTATTACTGAATGAAATACCCTTTGTGACTCTGAGGAAGGACCCTGAAGCTTCTGGCAAGGAATGTAGCTGGGACTCTTGTTTGGTTGTTGCACTGCCCACGTCACTGGGTTGTACAGAAATAGTTTCTGTCTCAGCATAATTCTTGCTTTAGACATAGAAACCTTGGTCTGGCCTTGACCCACCTTCTCTGAGAAGAGTCTGGCCTCTTTACAGTGACAGTCTGTTGCCCTGTGTCAGCTGAACGTGTTACCACTAGCACGCGAAAATTCCTTCAGGGTATGTCTGGGGTCCTTTTGGATTTGGCAGGCATGTTATGTTATGGCACTGCTCATGCCTGTCATGAAAATAAGATAAAAACTCAAAATCTTGATTTCAAATCCCTTGGCTCCTACCAAGGCAGCCATGACTCTGCCACTGCTCATTTGTCCAATTTCATATCCCACTGCTTTGAAGGGGAAAAGTGAGAAGCTTCAGGCTGCTGGGATATGGAGGGAAATGCTAAAAGAAACCCCTGCATGTGCAAGGCTGTCCAGTGGAGACCAGAGAAATGAGGCTCATAGAGATCCAGGAAATCTGTGAACAAGGCAGTTGATGTGACAGGTTGCAGAAGGAGGCTGGGGAGCCTTTGGGCTCAGTTTAGCATGCAGCAGGCCTTTGGGCTGTCTCGATTAGAGGGTCCAGGTGGTCTGTGGCTGGTTGGGACTTGCTTCTGTGATGCGCTCTTCCCCAGGGCATTCTGCCTGGGCATGGCTCAAAATCAGTTCTCTTGAGCAGACTACTGGACTCCTGGCTAAGCCTCCTGAGGGCTGGCAGACAGGAACTTTGCAGTACTTCTCGTTCCCT
>JAQZBX010020792.1:0-32748 GCA_029593785.1 Cabassous unicinctus | reverse complement strand
CCAGATGGAAAAGATTAAGGCCACAGGCAGGGAACAAAGGGATTAACTGCCTTACTAGTGGTCCATGGTAATGCAGGAGAAGTGGTGCAAGGTACACATGCTGAGAATCAAACCAGCAAACAGGCTTTCTACTGCTTTAATGGGGTTAAGGAAAGACATTCCAAGATGACTGACACATATAAACTTTTTTAAAAAGTTGAGCAACTACTTAAAGCATACAACTTAAAACATACATCTTTACTCACAGAAGTAATAAAACATATATGATGGGCAGCCTCTCTAAGACCCCCAAGGAGCTGAATCCTGCCAGCAACCATGTGAGTAACATAAAAGTGGATGGCCCGTACCCCGTGGAGAGCTGAGCTGGTGCAGCAAGATGATACAACAAAGGGAGACACAGAGGAGAGACAGTGAGAGATGCAGCAGACCAGGGAGATGAGGTGGCTCAAGCAACTGAGTGCCTCTGTTCCACACCGGAGGTCCTGGGATCGGTTCCCGGTGCCTCCTAAAGAGAAAGACGAGAAGAAAAAAAGACAAGCAGACACAGAAAGAACACACAGCGAATGGACACAGAGCTCAGACAGCCTGCAAAAACAACAAGGGGGCGGGGATTTTTAAAAAAGTGCATTTTCCCCCCATTTGAACTTTAAGATGACTGCAGCCTTTGTCAGCATCTGGGTTGCTGCCTTATGAGTCAGGGGACTCAGATAAGCTACATTCAGATTGCTGAGCCACAGAAACTGTGGGTTTAAAGTCATAGTTTAGGGGTAATTTGTTACACAGCCATAGACAACTAATACAATATAAAACAAAAATAGCCTCCTCGTTAATGGTTCCTTTATGAATAAATATACTACTGATTTTGGAATGAGAAGAGCCTTGTCTCCACCAATTATTATTACTCGATTTCAAAACTTCATTATCTCTCACCTAAACTTGGCCTCCTTGCCTCCAGTTTTGTCTGCTCAGAATCTATCTCCCACACAACTTGCCAAGGGAGATCTATTTGATATATGGATCTAATGTCGTTCCATCTATCCATTCATTCATTCATCAGACACTTACTGAGTGCCTCCTACAGATTTTAATTAAGGCACTGGACGTACGACAGTAGACAAGAAATACTGCTGCAGCACGTCACAGGGTGTCTTTGTGCTTGAGAAAAGGGGGCCTCCACCAAGCAGACAAATTATAAAATAGCACCCCCTCTTGGAGGATGAATTACATAAAGATGTTCCTCTGGGAAGAACAATTAGAAGAAAGCACCCCGCCTGGGCAGAACAAATCTATCTGAGCAGAGGAATTATCTTGGTAAGTGCACACAGTCTGCACCTGAACCCTCTTGGCTGGTTGCTTTTGAGAGGGTACAACTTGCATAGCTATTAATAACAGACGTGAGTATAAATCTCTACCTTACTACCCTCATGGAGCTTTCTAAACTTAACTTCGTTCAGTGGCTCCCCACCAATTCTTGCCAGGGATATTCAAGAAACCAGAATTCCATGCCCAAACAGCCCAGGCAGTGGTTTGCTGGAGCTGGCTCCTACAATAGTTCTCCTTAATTTCCGCTGAATAACTCATAATGGCAGGAGAGAATGATATGATCTGCCAGAGGTATCCAGAAACAGGCCACCTGAAGCATGAAATTTCTATGGTGTCAGCTATTTTCTTTGAAAAATAAAAGCAAATTTTGCATACTACTCCATGTTATATTCATTATTATTTCAATAAAAAATAATGGATTTTCCTCCCAAATATCTGAATAAAATTGACATTATATAAAGTTGTGTTATGCTTATCCTCTAGCTTCACTCACCTGAGGAACAAATGTCACTGTTTGAGAAGTACAGAAGGTAGTCTAGAAAGCATTCTGTGATCTGGCCTCAGAATTGTCCTTTGGTACAGGAACTATGGCCTCTACTTTGGGTCCCGTGCTTCGGAGGATTCTCTGTGCCTCTTCCCCAGCTTCACCTCTCCCCAAGGGGACATGCACTCCTGGAGCCCATCCATTCCCCTGCCAAAGCTCTGGACACCCAAGAAGCCCAAATTCTATACCCAAATAATCCAGACAGTGATGGAGATGGCTAATATTGGTTGACAAATGTCCATTGTTAAATTTCAAGAAAATTTTCAAGCTGGATGTTAAGCATGACCATTATTAAAAATTAAATTATATAAACTTAATTAAAGTTATTAACTAAAAGGTAATAAACACTGCAAATTCATCTATCCCTAATTATTCTACTATTATTTATGTTCTTGAAGTTATTCATGTCTACAATATTTGCATGGTGGAAATATTATACAATCGTGTGCCACATATCTTCCCAGTGACACATGATAATAGCTTGAAATTGGACATGGTGAGTGTATTCACACCATAGAAATTAACTACTGCTAAAATTCTAGGCTTGATTTATTGTTTTCTTGATTGTCTACACATTAAAAAAAGAGATGAAGAAAATACCAGTAATGCAGTTTAAATTTAAAAGTGAGTCATGTCTGTAGTCACTACATATAGCCAAAAATAATTGAGGAAATATTTGTCCGTATGCTAAAACTATTATCCAATTCAGCAAAGAAGTCACCCATGCTCCTTTGTTCTCTTTCACCTTACTCATTAACAATATTAAAATTGTTATCAACCATCATGCATGTAGAAACTATACTCAGAGAGCCAGTCGTTAATTTACCAGCACACCACTAGGCCCAGAGTCCATTTTCAGGGCCACACAGGCCTCTTCTTTGATCTTTCCTCCCAAGAGTGCACCATCCCACCTGTGTGTACACCCCTAGGGGACAAATATGCAATCAGGGGGTATCCACAATAAGCAATGCCCCTCAGGATGTATGACCAAGCCAGGAATGGGAAGGCAAGAGGGCTGGCAGCAGAAGACGGCTCAGGGGTGGGAACAGGGAGTGCAGGTGGTCTCCAGTTGTACTCTCATCCCGTTCTACATATATTAAGGCAGCCAGACTCCATACCACTTTCTCTAGTTGCCCTGCCTTTTTCATGCTAACAATGCTGACTACTTACAATTCTCCATGCCCACTGCACTGTGTTGCTTCTCACCTCCACACACTTGCTCAAGGCACCCACTTGCATGGGAGGCCCATTTATTTCTATCCTTGTACTACCACTACCACCCAATCAGGGCCTGGCACACAGTAGGACTCAGAAGATTGATTTGAATTAATGAATAAATGAATTTTATCAACTCCACAAAATTGTCCACTACTATTAGTAAAGTGGCATGAAATAAGACACTTAAGCTCTTCAGGCTACAGCTTTCTGGGTAGTAAATGAAAATATATAGACCATATCTTGTTGTAAGGATTAAATAAGATATAAATGAGATGATTACAGTCACTGACATTGATTAAGCACTCACTTGGTACTGTGCTTGGTGCTTCACGTAGATTATCTCATTTAATCCTCTCATACTTTAACTCTAAAAAGTAAGTATAATGATTATCCCCATTTTAGGAAGGCAGAAATTAAAGCTTAAAAAAGTTATGTGGGAGCAGATGCGGCTCAAGTGGTTGAGCTCCCACCTCCCACATGGGAGGTTCGGGGTTTGGTTCCCAGTGCCTCCTGAAAACACAAAAACAGACAAGCAAAACAAACGAAAAAACCAACTCAGGGAAGCCAATATGGCTCAGTGGTTGAGCGCTGTCTTCCCACATACAAGGTCCCGGGTTTCAATCCCCGGTACCTAAAAAAAAAAAAGAGAGAAAAAAGTTATGCCTACACAACAGGACCCAAATAATAACTCTTTTATCCACTCCATAAAATAACAATAATAAAGGCAGGGGGTTGTATAACACAGTGAAGTCCGTGGTGAAGGATGGACTGTGTTTAACAGTACAAATATGAGAATATTCTCTTATAAACTATAAAAAAATATACAATATTAATACATAGTGTTAATAATAGGATGATTTGTGGGAAAAATACAGCAAATATTAGCTTTGGACTATAGATAGCATTAATATTACTGCGCTGTACTTTCATCAATTGTAACAAATCTGTCACAACAATGTAAGGTATTGGAGGTGGGGCAATGTATGAGAATCCGGTATGGTATGCATGATTGTTTTGTAAACTCACAACTTCTAAAATAAAATTAAAAATTAAAAAATTCTTCAGTCAGTGTTTAACTTGCAATAAATTCTAAGAAAATAATTACTGTAATACTAATTTTTTAAAAAGCCCATCTTTAACCTGGTTATATAATAGGCAAATCTTATGCCAAAAATTAAATATGAATGAGATCAATGAAAACAAATTAAAAGCTATGTTATCAATATAGACAAAGGAGATTAAATATGACCCTCTGTTTTAAAGCTGGTTTTGGCAAACAAGAATAGCAATCACAAAGTAATTGTTCAGGGAAAACAATTTAATATAAGTGATGTATTCCAAGTTATAAACTAGCAAGAGATTGCACAACCCTGAGAAGGGTGCTCTCTTTTTAGAATTAATGAGATAGAAGATATTTTAGGAAGTCCTTTAGATCCGTTAAACTTCTCTATACTATATCCCTAGTCCTACTTCTCCGTTTTTTTGTTTTTTTGTATTTTTTTGGCTTCAAAAAAAAGAAAGCACATCCAATGAGAAAAGAATTCATCATCAGTTATGAACTACCTAAAACAACAAACACTGAAATTATACACTCTTGGCACAATAAACAGAAGGAAGAACATAAAATTAAATTTAAAGTCCAGATAAAAGCATTGACAATTAAACTTGGCCTAAGACAAGAAGATGTAAACTGTTGTGGACCACAGTAAGAAGTATGGGGAAGGGCATGTGGCTCAAGCAATTGGGCTTCCACCTACCACATGGGACGGCCAGGGTTCGGTTCCCAGTGCCTCCTGGAGAAGGTGAGCTGGCACAACAAGATAACGCAACAAAAGAGACACAAAGAGGAAAGACAATGAGAGACACAACAAACCAGGGAGCTGAGGTGGCTCAGGTAATTGCCTCTCTTCCACATGGGAGGTCCCAGGTTCAGTTCCTGGTGCCGCCTGAAGAAAAGACGAGCAGACACAGAGAGCACACAGCAAATGGACACAGAGAGCAGACAGTGACCACAAATGAGTGTAGTGGGGATAAATAAATAAAATAAATCTTTAAAAAAAAAAACGTATGCAACACAATATTTTTATTGAGAAGTGACTTCCCCTGGTTTCTTCTTTGGACTATTCAGTTAATATTCTCAATATATGCTAATTACATAGTGTAATGATTAAGAGCGTAGATTCTGGAGCCTGACTGCCTGGATTAGAATCCTGGTTCTGACATTTATTGGCTATGTAACCTTGAGCAAATTATATAACTTCTTTGTTCCTCAATTCCCTCCTTCGCAAAATGGGAGTAAAAATAGGACCTACCGCAAAGGATATTAGGAATATTATGTGTAAAGCACTTGGAATAGTGTCTGTTACTTAAATAGTATATGCTGGCTATGATTCTGAGTATTATCATTGAAATTAAATAAGATCCCAAAGCTTAGTTGCTACAATGGCTCACTTCCAGAAAATGAAAGAAAACAACTGTAATGTCTACAGAACTATATCGTATGCCACTGTAATAAAGAAAGAAAATCAATACATATGTTATAAGTCCTATATGTACAACTTCATCTTCCTCTATTCTTAAGACAATAGAACTAATTCTTCCTCAGAGACTTCAGTGGTGTCCACTTTTTTCTCTAATTGCCTGATCCACTAGTTGATGAAAATAAAAAAGAATAATTTGTCCAATTCTACATCTCAATCCCTACACTAACCATATTCTTTCCATTACTTCCTACTTCAGAAAATAGACAGAATATATTAAAAATAGTACTTTGGGAGAAATATGACTCAATTTTAGTATTTAAGAAGGAACTTCTCTCTTCTTGAAAACCTATTCTGTTTTCTGAGAGTTCAAGACACTTAAAATTAGTTTGAAGTACACATCTAAAAAGAAATGATTAGTTGAGAACCAAAACAAATCTTTAGCTCTGGTAGATTTAACTTGTTTTTACTTATACCATACTTTGTAAGTATTTGCCAAGCTTACAAAAAGATTATATCCATGATTTTTTTTAAAAACTAGGATACTATGGAATTATACAAATAAGTGAATAGAATCAAAATATAAAAATAAAACATATGACAATTTAGGAAGGGAATTACCAAATATGGGCAATTTTTTTCTCTAAATAAGTTCCAATTTTATTTCAAAAAGCATTCACAAATATTTGGGAGTTTTTTCAGGTCTTTTATTTCTACTCAAGATATTTCTGTCTTAAGCACTGATTCTGAATTGTGAATATTTCAGTCCTTCCTACCAACTTCTTTCCTGTTGGTAAGCTGCTGTTTTGTAGCTTACCACTTCTCCAGACTAGTTCTTCCAAAAACATTTTTAAACCTTCTCTCCTTCTGAATATATACCAATAATTTACCAGCCAAGGAGTTTAAAGAAATATAGCACTTCAATTGTTTTTAAATGTCTTTGTAAACATCAGATTTATCTTCTATTAGTGGTATTATTATTTATCTAATATTAGCTATACAGTTTTTAAATCCTGTTGATTTTATCACCCAAATATATTTTACATACTGCCCCTTATTGCTATTGCTAAGTCTGTTCCTCACCACTTCTCATTTGGATTCATGTATCAATATTGGAACTCTCCCTGCTTCCAATCTTAACTTGGTCCAATTCATCCTATGCTCAAGATTTTAACAGATTTTTCCAAAACAAAAACCTTATAACATCACTCTCCCAATTAAAACTCTGCAGTGCACCCTTTCATCTATAGAATTATGTCTAAATTTTTAACTTGGATAATATGGCATACTAATTAGGGAAAATTTTTTGCAAGTAACAGAAACAACCTCCAACTTAAGGACAATACAGAATGCTCACAAAATCAAAAGAAAGAAACTGATGAGACAAGCTGAGAAAAGACTGTTCCAGGTTCAGGAACCCATGGATGGTCTCTTCAGAACACTCAGTCTTGTAGTCACTCATTTCGTATTCAAATCCCATGGACAGAGCACGTGCTTAGCTGGGTTTAAGTCATCTGCTCACTTCTTGTCTAACAAGGCTGCATCCAAAAATAAAAAAATTTAAAAAAAGACTGTATCCTATGCTTCTATGGCAAAGACTGCTAATTATTCCCAATATTCTCACTTACCCTCATATTTTTAACTTCCCAAAGGATCTCTTATGATAAAGACTACATCTTTACCTTCCCTTGTGGGTAGGTTTCACTATGTGATGTGACCACGTTCTGACCAATGTAGCATAAGTGGAAGTTGTTGTGTGCAACTTTCAGAAAAGTAGGGGCATGTCTTTTTCACATCTTCCTCCTTCCTGCTGGCTGCATAGCAGAAGAGAAAGCTGGGGATCCAGCAACCATCTTAGATATCAAATGGCTTTGGGAAAGGAAGCCATCTATGGTAGAATAATAGCATAATAAAGCTAGGTCCCTGACACTATGATGCACCATGTCAGCACCTCTATACTTTCATGCGAGAGAAAAATAAAATACTTTTCTAGTTTAAACCACTGTTATTTGTGGGTTCTCCATCACTTACAGGCAATTCTAATCTGAACTAAAAACAATTCCTCATAGCAAAATCAAAGTGTTAATACTGGAAGAAAGAACAATGGATGCTGGGCAGGAAAAAAACAACAGATGCCCACTGAACCCAGCCACTCAGGCTTTGATTCTGCTTACCTTTTCCCTCATTTTATACAGAATTCATTTCTATTTAGAATTTCCCAAATATACTATGCTCTCTTATCAAGCTCAGCAAAAACCTTAGGCTGCTTAGATTGCTTTTAGCCTCTTTATTTGAATGTGTAACTTCTATATACACCAAGTGTCAGGTCATGCATCACCACTTACAGTTTTCTGAGTTCCCATACCCCAAGTTTTTTTTTCTGTTTTTTTTTGTTTTTTTTTTACCCTTTCTCCAAGTTCTCATATGATCCTGTGCAATTCCACCATTGCACTTTTCATACTTATTTTTAGCCACTGATTTTTTTGTCTATCTCTTACCCTAACTAAAGTATGAAGTCCTGAATGGTAACATCTTAGTTTGAATTCTGTGGAAACCAACTCTGAGTGGGAAAGTTGTATGCAGAAGCTATACTGGGATGTACTGTCAGGAGACAGCTATGTAAGAAAGTAGGGAAACAAGAATGGGAGAAGTTGATCTTCAATACCCTTGCATTTGAGGCCTCAGCTGATCCTACAGGGAGCACAGGGGTTTGGAAGGTCCTTCAGCATTGTGGCAAATTGAGGCAAAGGGGGTAGGCCTTGATATCTTTACATTACCCAGTCATTTTGGCATCCCACCCCAGAGGGAGGTCAACCTGGAGTGAGGAAGATCTCTATGGCTAAAGGCAATTGCCACTGAGGAACTCAACTGTGATCCTATAGCAGCAGCTATCCTCAGCAGCTAGATGATGGGTAAATACCACAGAATCCGCTACAGTCGGGGTCACACCAAACTCATTTTTAAGCAGGCAATGCCTAGAATGATAAAACAATTATCTTGTGTTTAGTCAGAGAAGATAAACTCAACAAAGGAGAAATAGAAGATTCTCATGGAAGAGAAGATAACTATGGAAGCAAAGTCCTGCTAGGGACAGGAAGACTGTCAGAGTCCTAGTACCATATCAAGCCCAGAATGTCACTCCTTAGAGATGAGGTCAATGAGGTCCAAATAAGACTAACTGACCTTATCAAGGTACACACCCAGGATGAAATGACAGTAGAAGTGAGAGTTGAGGCATGTGTGGCAGAAGCCTTAAAGACAAGGAATGATAACTTCATTTGTTGAGAACAGTAAAAGAAGCTGGTATTGATTCAAAGCAGAAAATAATGTTGCAGTAGAAAAAGAAGAGGAGCGAAGTTGAAGGTAAATGCCTCAATATTTTCAGTAAAATAGGCAGTAAAAATAATTAAAAGAAACCAAATAAAGAGGAGTAAAAGCTTCAGAAGGTTTAAAGTTTGTGTAGTATTATTGGAGTGTTCTAAGAAATAAAGAGATATGAAGATGGGATCTTAGATAGGGGATTGTTTGACCATGGTAGAATTTCGTTACAGTGAGATGGCAGTAATTTGTCATAGATAAGATCACAATAGCCAGTGCTCAAAACAGAAAATTTATTTCCAGAATTTTCATTTCAAAAATATCCTTCTACTGAAAACACAAATAGACTGAATGTGCTTGGCATAATATGAGCCTTTTCGCCACATATATGTAAGGCCAATTTTGAAAAGATAAAAATGTTTAACGGTCTTTCTTCTTTAAAGAAATCTTAACTATGTTGGTGGTTACACCATAGAATTCTTGGAGAAAAAAAACACAGCATCTCTTTCTAAAGACATGTTGTAGGTTCTGGGGATTCATTTGGAAAATATCTTTTCTATGGGACATAAACTATATTACCGTAAATGACAGCAGTAGTAGCATCTTCATCACCTAATGCTTGATACTTTTACAGCACACCATAGTTTGTAAAGGGCTTTACATACCTCAACTACTCGATTCTGCTTATACCCTTGTGAAACAGGAAATTTAGCCTCAGTCTAAGCAAGTGACTTGGACATGATCACATAATTAGTGTGTGGTGGATCCAAAGCTACACTTTCTAACTCCTAGTCCACGGTTTCTGTCACCTTCATAACACACACTGATTCTCATATGTTTTTTTCATGGCTAGCAATAATTCAAAACTCTTAAGGTCACCTTAGGAATTAAGCATCTATTGTTTCATATTCCTAGAATGATTTAAAATTCACCAGGTAAGTGCTACAAGTAGGAAATACCCAATTGCAGAGGTCACCACATTCTATTTACATCATCAGTGCTGACCTTTGACATGACAACTGCCAAGCAGAAAAGCAATCACCACCACCATTCTTAGTTGGAAAACAACAGGGTTTTTGCCTGAGGAAGGATATGGAATAAAGCCCTAAATTGGCAATAAAAGGCTTCAGAGGAAAATCTTGGCATCAATCTAATAAATAAGCATAGCCAAGAAAGGGAAAAAAGCACTTCTTTCCAACTTTGTGTGTGAAAACATAAGTAGGCACAGTGTCACTTGTTCAAAAAGTCATCTGAAACATATTTTTGAGTTCCAATTAGCAGAAAGTTCTCACAGATTGAAAATTTCTGTAAGTTACTTTTTTCCTGAATCTGCCTGAAGATGTTTCGGATTTTGTGTACAGGTTTTTACAGATCTCAAGTTCCCACTTAAAATGATTGTTAGTGTTGTGCTTAACCACAGCCAAGTGTGTGCAGCAGGAAAACAGTATATTTATTCACTCTATTACATTTAAAAGTTTGCACTGGGCTGATAAAAAAAAAAAAAATCCCAGTGCAACTTTCAGATATGCATATTAGGAATAGCATGGAAAACCAGGGAGGCAGCAGTGAATCTAAACCAGACAAAGACCGTACACGGGGGCTCTTCTGACTCTAGCAGTTTAGGAATAATGCAGATAAATCATAAAGCAGGCAAAGGGGAATAGAATGCATTTCAGGCTTGGCTCAAAAGAAAAGACATACGAGACACACTCGGGGAAACTAAATTTATACAGTCTAGAGAATGAGCTTCAAGGAGGGAACTTGATCATAATCTATAAACACCACCAAGGTAACACCATAAATAATTAAGGAGAGGAACTATTTGTTGTCTCTGAAGGAGGTCTAAAAATGAAGCTTTAGATTTACTTCTCTCTGCCTTTCTTCTTGGCATCAAAACATGTTTGTATTGAGAATCAATTGCTCCTGCTTGGGATATATTGGGGCAGAACACCAGGCAGGTGGCTGCAGCTATTCACCCTGCATGAGGAGCACGACTATCACCCTTTCCCTCCAGTTATGCAGCTCAGACCTGCCTGAGAAGAATAACTGCAGGAGCAGCAGGATTAAGACCTCTGTCAACTCATGCTTCTGAGCTATGCCTCTGCCACTCCAGAAAGCCAGAGCGGCTTCACCCTCCTAAAACCCCAAGCAGCGAACAGGGCAACACGTATTTTAAACGCCACTTACTTTTACATCAGTTTACTCCAAAGAATGCTTACCATGTGCTAGGTCAGTGCTTCTTCGACTGGAAAATGCACACGAATCACCTGGAGATTTCTCTAAATGCAGATATTGTTTCAGTAGGTCTGGGGCATACGCAGAGGATCTGCATTCCTAGCATCCTTGCAGGTGACGTTGATGCTACTGGTCTATGGACCACACTGTCTTAGTTTACCAGGCTGCTATGGCAAATGTCACACAATGGGTTAGCTTGAACAACAGGAATTTGTTGGCTCACAGTTTTGAGGCTAGGAGAAGTCCAAAATCAAGGTATTAGCAAGGTGATGCTTTCTCCCCAAAGTCTGTAACATTCTGGTGCCGGCTTGCATCTCTGCCTCAGTCACCTGGAGATGTCCTCTCCTTTCTCTTCCCAGTTCGTTTCCTTCTGGCTCCTGGCTCTCCCTGTGACTTTCTCTAACTATGACTGAATTTCTTCCGCTTATGAAGGACTCCACTAAACCAAATTAAGTCCCACTCTCATTCAGTTCGGTCACAACTTAACAAAATAACATCGTCAAAAGATCCTATTTACAGTGAATTCACACCCACAGAAATGCAAATCGAGATTAAGAACGTGTCTAAATTGGGGCACATAATTCAATCCACCACACACTCTTTGAGTAGCAAGGGACTAGGAACTTAGAGTCTCTCAGGAGAGACAAACACAGAGAGAGCTAAAATTCAACACTGGAACACACCATATGCAGCTAACCCGCCTGAGAGACACAGAGAAAGCAATCTTCCCAGGGAGGACAATCCTTGAGCCCAGTCAGAAAAGATATTAGTGCAATGAAATGTAAGGAAGAAGTACCCAGGAAATCTCTATAATATTTTCATTCATAGATAATTAATATGAATAATTTAAGGATTTGGGGAGATTCAATTAGCTGCTGGTTTTCTTTGGTTGTTCTATAATTTTACAGTGTTTTAATACAACACAGTGTGGAGTAGAACCAGCACAGGCTTTGCAGTCAGATTACCTTTCTGAACTTCAGTTTCCCTTTGGTAAAATGGGTATAATAAAACCTACCTCATGGGTTATAGAAGGGATAATAAACGTAATCTCCTAACAAATGTTAAGACTTTTTCCCCTTTTATTGGCACCTAAAATAAACTGCATCTCCAGCTTCTTGTTTTTTTCCCATCTTATATATCTACTTGCACTTCTGACTACTATAAATGGGCTTATATTTAAGGAAAATCACATTGAACTTCTTAATTTTACTTCTTTTAAAAAAATATGTGTGCTAAAAATATTATCCCACATGCTTGCTAAGCATTTTTTAAAATAATTGCTTATGAATCTATCCCTTAACATAAATACAGATATGGTAATCATACACCTTGAAATTTTCAAGACAACCCTGATCTCAAATACTCTGCTCACTCATCAAGCAATTGTCCCAATTTCTGGTTTAAAAATATGGTCACCAGATATATAAAAAAACATTCTGAATTGTTGCCTCAAACCAGAAATGTTTTAATAATTTTATTCAGCAAGCTCAATTTGATAAATGTTTATCTTAAAATTCCTACATATAAGGCTTTATGGGTTAAACCTACATGGTTATGACATTGCCCCTGGCCTCAGATTGTTCATAATCTAGTAGGTATTTTTACATGTGTGGGTAGGTATTTGGTAGGAGGTGGAAGAAGGTCTGCATGATTCAAGCACACACAAGTGTAGACTGGTGTTGGTTCCAATTCTCTCATTTGGGTCTCTTTCTTCATTATCATTATGGCCCACCAAGAAAAGGACTGGAAATATAAGATGTCTAAATGCAAGAATCATTTCTAATGTCATATATGTAAGCTCACTGGTTCATTAGGACTTAATGCCTGCAGATAAAACTGAGTCTCCCTATAGTAGATACAGAATGATATTTAAGGGGGCTATAAATGCAGTAGTTATGGGGTCTGCTCCCTGATATATCTTGCCAGAGTCTAGAATTCATCCCCAGGAGAACATAAAGAAAATGTTGTGATTGGCAAGCTACTAAGACATGTGCTCTCACAATAAACTAGAGTTCAAGTGGGAGAGGATTTGGAAAATGCACTGTTCTTGTCCCGTTCTATCATGAAGAATTGGATTGAACCCTTTAGCTAGTCCTTAAATCATTTTTACTAAAGAAAAATTCTGGCAAGAAAGGAAAACATCTACAAATGAGCAAAATGTCAACTATGGCAATTATGATGAATGATTTGCTGAATAATATCTTACATGGAGATTTTTGCTCTCTGTGAGCACTGTAATGTTATTATTTTATGCCCTGCCCCTTGAAATACAATTCTAGCAATAGAAGCCACTGCTGCTATTCACTTTCCACTTTAAAAGAATGAAAAGAATGGGGAGCAATTAGGAAAACCATTTAGAGGACTCTCAATAAACCTAAAATTATACCCATTCCACTAGCTCCAGAAAATCAAAGGTTGACTTTAATCCCCAAATAGCTGGACCATAAAACATCACTTCTCTCCATGTGCTATCACTGAAATTTGAATTAGCCCATGCAATAATGCTTTTTTTAAAAAAACCTGTGCTTCTAGAGTAACAGAATTTCCAATAGGAAATCTATTTACTCACAGGAGAAAAATATTCTGCAGATAACCAAGGAGCAAGATAACATCTCACCTCAATCTGAATTCAAATCACTGACTCAGTTTGGTGTTGTCATGAAATTTTGTCCTCATTTTCTATCTTCAGCAGTACATTCACACTGCGTAGACAAGAGGGTCAAGCAAAACTCACTAAAAACACAAGCATGTGTTCCTAACCTAATATAGACCTAATCACTGAGGTTTGCAAATTTCCATCTATCACTTGGTTCTTTCAGCCCGTGTCCATCCACTTCTAGTGTATAGAACAAGAAATTGTCAGTAGTGCAGAGCTAGTTTTTAACCTCATTACTGTCACAAATTCTTCACAACCTGTCTCCAAACTACTTTGTTTTCTACAACTAGACTTCAATTATCTTCACCTGGATTACCACTCCTATCCCAAATTACTGATTTTTAACTTTCCCCATTCAGACAACCTAGAAATCTGCTCAATTTTTTTCCTTACAATTTTTATCCTGACTTAAATCTTAGAGTAAAACATCAATACATATTGACAAATATTCAGGACAATTATATTTTCTGGTCTAATTTTTACTAGTTTCTCCACCATTTGAACAATTTATCATTCCTCACTGGGTATGACCAAAGCATATTGCCCTTAGTTAAGGAATGAGGACAATACAAAGAGATAATGAGCATGTTCCCCATCACTTGAAGCATTCAAACAAAGACCTGAAGACCATTTGTCAGGGATTTTTTTTGCATCATATCTTCAAATGTTTCTATTTACTTTGCACATTCTAGGAAATGTATTAATCCTCTCTAAATTCAGACTATCTCTCACAGAGAATATTTTCAGAGAATAGGAAGAGGGCAAAGAGGTAAAAAAAAAGTTGTCTAGCAATTCTTGATTGTCAATGTCCATATGAATTGCCAGGTAGTTTTGTTTAAATGCAGATTCTGATTTAGCAGGTCTAGGCTGGGCCTGAGATTCTGCTTTTGTAGCAATCTCCCAGATGATGCCTGTGCCGATGCTGCCAGACGAGCATGGAGCATCAAGGATCTGCATTCTAAGGTCTCTGAGTGCAGTTTCTCTGTCTTTCATGCCCTGATCTAGACCCAGTGTCTGGCCTCCTACCTAGCACGTAGTAAGTGTTCAATAAATATCTGTCGAATGAATTAGGTGTGAAAGAGACAATTGAAGAAACAAAGAAAAAAACACAGGGAAGGAATGTATTCAATTCAGCCTTCTCTTATACAGAGTTCATCAAATCAATTCCAAACTGAATTTCCCATGCTGACCATCATAGTGACCCATATTCATCTCATTATTCCCATCCATCTGCTTCCAGTCTGTTCTCCTCGGTGGGCCACTTGTCTCACTGCACATATATAAATGCATTCCTATCAGATAGAGCATCTCACACCTATTCCTCTTCCCCCTTAAACCTGGGGCCACCGACTCTTTCAACTCAAGGCTCCACCTCCTCAGTGAAGTCCTGCCCAGTTTCCTAGGCCACATGTGATACCACCTGTTATGGATTGAACTGTGCCTCTCGAAAGATATGTTCAAGTTCTAACCTGAAGTCCCGTGAAAGGATCCTATTTGAAAATAGAATCTTTGAATGTGGTGTTACTTAAGGTGAGGCCAAACTAGATCAGGGTGGGCCCTAATCCAGTATGACTGGAGTTCTTATAAGGAGAGGACATGTGGACACAGCAGGAGACAGGGAGAGAGATGGCCACCCAGAGGCAGAGACCCAATTATGCTCACACAGGTGAAGGAAACTAAGGATTGGCGGCCACCCAGCAGAAGCCAGAAGAGAGGCATGGAACAGATTCTCCCCTCTGAAGCATGGCCTACCCACACCGTGATTTAGGACTTCTAGCCCCCAGATCTGTGAGACAATAAATTTCTGTTGCTTAAGCCAACTATTCTGTGTTACTTCATTACAGCAGACCCGGGAAACTAAAACACTATGCTTCCCAGGAAATAACTCACAGTTCTTGTTCTTTTTTTAAAAAAGATACTTAGATTATACAAATGTCACGTAAAAAATATAGGGGATTCCCATGTCTCCACTCCCCACACCTTTCACATTTCCCCACATTAACAACATCCTTCATCAGTGAGGTACATTCATCCTCACAGTTCCTTTGGGGTATTAGAAACACAGCAAAATGACAAGTGAGCAACTCTGTAGCAGAGATAATTAGTCTGTTTGGTGGCAAAGTAGTGTCCTGTCAGGGTGAAAGTTTACCGAGAGTTCGCTCTTGTATTTGCATTTGTCTCTGCTAAATAAAGAAAATTAATCATCTTCAGTAGCATTTACTGTTCTCTACTTGACCACAAAAACACATAAAAAATTTGAGCCAAGCTATATGAAAATAAAGGACCCTAAGAAGTGCTGTTGCATAGTGGTTAGAGCATGGGTTTCAGAGACGAGTACTAGGGTTCAAATCCTGGTTCTATCACTTGTTATATCTATGTTTGGCCAAGTCCTCTGACTTGTGGGGACCCAAAGCTCCCCATTTAAAGGGGGAAATCATTCCCAATAAAGCTTTTGTAAAAATTAAATACAATAATATACTTCAAATGCTTAGCAAAGTTCCTGCCACACTGGAAACAGTGAATATTTGTTATGGTTACCATCACCACAGAGGGTTTTCCACAGGCAGTGGTGCCCAAAATGTCATCCTCAGAGCAACAGTAGCAGCCGCATCTAGGAACTTGTTAGAAATGTAAATTCTCTGTCCCCACCCCAAACTTTCTGAATTAGAAACTCTGGGAGTGGGGCCCGGGTGATCTGTATTTTGACAAGTCTTCCAGGTGAAACTGATGCACACTAAAGTTTGGGAAGCACTTTTCTTAGCATTAGAGAGTATATATGTAAGTTACCTAGCTTAGTGCCATGCAAGGATTAGAGCCTCACTAACCGGTTCCTATACTTTTTAATAGGGAATGATTTTTAATCTGAAAGTGCTTTCTCTCTGCTTCTAACATGTCCTGCACCTTGTATCAAACTACCTAGTTGCTTCAGTTACTCAGCTGCCTAATTGCTAGCCTTTGAGACTGCCCCAAACTGCTGCTCACAAACTATTTAATTGCTTATCCATTGCCTACCTGGAAACACCCGTGGGTCTAATTATCGGAGGCTGACCTCTGGCTGCAGGAGCATGACCGCCAGCTCCCACATTGCCTGTGAGCGCAGCATTCGAAGCGAAATAGTGCTCGCCCAGCTCAAGTCCTGACACTCCGGCCTTCCAGTGGCACAGTTCATGTCGCCTCCAGGCAAGCCAACTATGCGCATGATTCTGAACTGTTCTAGCTTTTGGTGGGGGGGGAGGGGTTATTTTGGTTTTCGATTTTTCATTGCTTTTAGTTTTTGAAAATTGGGGATGGGGGTTGGGGAGAGTTGCTTATGTTTCTTTTAAGAGCAAAACAGTAAAACTTTTCCATAAAAACTGTGTATTGCTCAAGGCCAGATCGTTAAGCAGCTGGGGCATTTTGGGCACTGCCTGTTACTGATTTTATTTCCTTTTCACTGCACTTTCAAGCAAGTCATTTATCTGTAAGTTAGCAAGCAGAAATGGGAAATAAAAGAAATATGTTTTATTTAAAGCAGTACCTATAGCATAAAATCACCACCTAACAGCACTCCTTGTGTTTGGGGCTTGGCATGATGGGGTAAATGGGCACTGCCTATACTGATTTCATTTTCATTACACTGCACTGACAGAATAACCATTTATCTTTTTTGGAGCCCCACTTTCATCTCTCTCCTTCCTTTATGTTTCTCTTGGCTCCCTAGCCTCTCCCCCAGCCCCCACCCTGTCATGCCAGGGATCTTAAATTTTGATGAGAGAACAAACGGGTGGAATCCAGGACAAGTGATTCCTTTGGGTACTGAGCTCCACCCACCATTTTCCTCTCTGAGGGTGCAGGGATAGGATAAAAAAAAGCCATTATTTCATAGCATAGGTCAGGAGAGAGACTTTCATTTCCATCCAAATGGAGCAAATAATAGTCAAATGAAATGTTTTACTTCTACCACTTATTCTCCTTTAAAATGGGGGTATATGATTCTACTATCTAGCAATATAACCTAGGATGTAGTAATGAAACAAAATAGGAACAAGCTAGAAATTCCCTCAAAAAACAAAGAAATCAGTGGTCTTTAATAAGTTCTGGTTGCTTGCTTTTAAAATGTCATGCAACACCTACTGCAAAGTCTTTGTAGGAAAAGGTATTTATTGCATTACCAACATGGAGGAAAAAGGGGTTCAATTCATTCACTATCATTATAGAAATTCTTTTATTTCCCACCATCTGTTCAAGACATACCCAATTTACATTTCCAAATCAAATGGGATGTGCCTATAGCCTAAATCTTTTTTTAAATGGCTGAAATTCTTTTCAAATATTTAAACTTTTAAAAAGGACTAAGTTTATTTGAAGTGGCTAGAGTCTATGCACACTATTCTTAATATCGAAAAGCTAGAATGTGCCTTTAACCCTTTCATAATGCCCCCCTGCTTGCTTTAGCATAGTAGATGATATAGAATAATCACTGATTTTCTTATCTATCTTCCAATCAGTTGCCTGTGAGCTGGGAAGAATGGACTATAACTTCAAAGTCTAACGAAAGACAGGAAAATGGCAAGCTCTTCATAAATATTTTTGTAAAGAAATGAATGAATTATGTAATTTCCAAAACAACTTTGAAGCTATTTTTTTTTTTACAGACCTAAGTTCAATTACATCAGAAAAATGGGCCCAGATAAAAATGGGGATGCCAGAAAGATGTCATTACACACATAACTATATTACTTAACTGTTAAAATAAGCTAGATACTATAGAATAAACTAAAACAAATAATAAATGATTTTACTCAAATAGGGCTATGACAAGTAGGCAAAGCCTTTGAAATTATGCCATCTGAAATCTATGAGTATGACAAGGCAAACAAAGTAGCATCAAAGAAACTTTTCCTCACTCTAAAATTACTTCATCCTTCATAAAACCAAATATTGTCATGTTAAAACATTCACAAAATATCTCTCTCACTCAGTCTACTTATGATGCATGTGTAGTACAATTTCTCTCTAAAATATAACATGGTGGAAATTTAATAAAAACTCAGAAGTGTCTAGAATAAAAATTGTATGTATGCCCCCTTAAAACCCCCTCATGAAAAAAGCACAAAAACTGGTTTCTTCTTTTTCCTTCTCAAGATCATGATGAATCAAATCCTCAGTAATCTCTCTTTAACTACACTTTAGTCTAATGCACAAGTATTTAAAAAGAAAACCAACAGAAAATGTGAGTGCTGTTTTTGGAAAGAATATTGATCAAATTTAAATTTGAACCATTAAATTATAGTAAGGTGACCTACCTCAAAAAAGAAATTCTAAATAAGGCAATTACTTATAATGTGTCTGTAACACTCGGCTTCTGTTTTAACTGTCCTTGCATGCCTAACCCACCCTATCAACACCCACCTTTGCAGAAATCTAATTTTAGTATGTGTCAATATACAGCAAAACAAAAGTACACCAAACCAGGAGGAGAATGGACTTTTTGGGTCTCAGCTTTAAATATTTTGGCTTTGGCTGATCTAATTCATAACCTGACATTGTTTAAACATCATACAGGTTTTTCCTTCTGATAGTCCTGGGCAATTTACAGTGCATGTCAGTATGCAAAAAACCAGAGTGACGTGTTGATTAGGCAAAAGCCAAGCGAGGACAATTACTAAACTGGGCTGCTTGCCCCATACATATGCCTAGTAAGAAAATTGATGAGGAAACATGTAAGAGACAAGTGGTGAAAAGAAGTCTGAGAAAAACAAATACCCAAAATAATCTTTTGAAAGTCAAAGCTATAGTTCTTTTACATTTACAGTCTGATATGTAATCAAAGAGCTTAGGTGTATTACATATTTTTTTCTTTTAAAATTAATCCCGTAAAAGAGAACAACTACTAAGAGTTAGTTTCATCTGGGATTTATGGAGCTTCAAAAGAAAAAAAGTGTTCAAGTCTGGAAACGGGAAAAAAAAATCATCCCTAAAATGATACACCATATCAGTTAATTTGGGTTTCAGAACAGTTCCCTCTATTCACAATGTTGCTATGAATATAGTGTTAAATTCTGAAAAGAAATCTCTATGGTCAGTTTGGTGATGTAATGTGTTCTACCAGATGATCCATTAAATCATATTGATTCCCCAAATACAAATATTTTAGATTGTCCTACAACTAACTGGGATACTTTAATTAAGAAGAATTAATACTGTGAGAAAGAACAAACATTCAAGCATTCAACCACTATTTATTACCTTAGGAAATCTCCTACACCAGACTCCTCCTACTACCCAACCCTCAGATTCTACCTCAATTTCCCATTTTCTCAGCAAAGGCCAAATGTTAATTAAGAAGAAATAAGAAAGGGCTCCCTGAGTCAGGGTCCATTCTAAATAATGAATTAAGGCTTCTGCTCAGTGTCTCCAATCTCTATTGCCCTTCTTCTCATTGGACATGTTGGCGCAAGCCATTTTCCAAAATACCTTTCAGTGCATGGAAGGTATAAGTAAGATAAAAGTCCTCCTAAAGAGGCACCAAAAAAAAAAAATCAAACTATGGAATTAGAACTTATTTCTTTCTCTAGTCTGCAAATTTATGATTAAAGGAATGAACCCTAAAATCAAAGAACTTTAGAGAGATCTAGAGATAGAGATTGAGATAGAAACATACACAAACACATACACATATACATGTATATGCACATATGCATACATGTACATGTACATACATATATATGTGTATAATCATTGCCCAGGACTTCTCAAATAGAGTTCTGTTTTGTTGCTGTTTCTTGCCTAAGTGTTAACTAATCAAGTTAAAAGTAAGGGTAATGGAGCAAGTTTTGAAAAAGTTCAATTTGTTGAATGTGAAGGATTATCTGTTATTCTGAGAGTGTAGTTCCTACTTTTGGGTTGCTAAAATATTCTTTCTTTGATGGGATAATGATGATGGTGGTGGTTTGTTGGGAAAAGAGTTACTTGTGCTTACTTGGTGTATTAGTCAGCCAAAGGGGTGCTGATGCACAGCACCAGAAATCTGCTGGGTTTTATAAAGGGTATTTATTTGGGGTAAAAGCTTACAGCTACCAGGCCCTAAAGAGTCCAACTCAAGGTACCATAAGAGGTACTTTCTCACCCAAAGACATTTGCTGCATGTTATCACAAGATGGCAGGAGATGTCTGCAAGGGTTCAGCCTCCTCTTCCTCTTATGCCCAGAGGAACAGACCAGTTCATAAACATAATTCAATATCTATTTTTGGAATGCATAAACAATATCAAACTGCTACACTTGGCAAACTGAAAGTTGACAAATCCATGCTGGTCTACAGTATTGTTATTCTTCATACTGTTTTGTGAATTCCCTAAGCTTGGATAATTTATTTAATCCAAACACTATTATTTTATGGATCAAGCCTAGAGAGAGAGAATGACTAGAATAAAGTCAGACAACCTGGTAAGTGCCAGAATGGTACCATCTCTTTTGACAACAAGCCTTTTGTTTTTAAGTAACATAGGCATCCTTTAAGAAAAATAACAATAGAAAGATAATTTTACTCATGAACAAGGAACAGTTGGGGATAAGAAGAAAGCAGAACCCCTCCAAGGTTCTAAGTGTTCTAATTGTCTCTATGACGTTTGTTAATATCAACAACTTGGAGAACTGGACTGATCATTATTTTGAGTAGAATACAAGAGTAAGACATTTTTTTTCTGATAAATTTATAAGTCATTCATTTATGTGGCAGTTTGAGATTATTTACGAATCCCCAAAAAGAGAGATTATGTTTGTAAACTTATCTATTCCTCTGGGTGTGATATCCTTTGAATGCATTAGATTTATCTGACATGTCTTGATTAAATTACCTGTCAAGATTAGGGCTTTGATTTGACCATGTCAGTAGGGCATGACTCAGATTGAGTCCCCACACCCTTGGTGGGCTGATATAAATAGACACTCAAGATGATACACAGAAAGAGAGAGAGAGCTCCGTAGGCACAGAAGAGGAGAGAACTTTGAGCCATTCATGTGATAGTTTGCAGCTGAGCAGCTGAGAAAACCTGGAGAGAAACAAGCCTTATGCCAGCCTATAGCTGAGAGGGGAAGGTTGAATCCTCACAGAGATCACCCGCCATCTTGCTTCAACACGTGGCAACTGACTTTGGTAAAAAAGCAACCTTGATTTGGACTCTTTAGGGCCTTGTAACTGTAAGGTTTTACTCCAAATAAATACCTCTTATAAAAGCCAACAGATTTCTGCTACTTTATATCAGCACCACTTTGGCTGACTAATATAATTTATACTCCCATAAACCAGGAATCAGATTTTGTGTAGAGGCAAAATGAATTGTACAACAGGTACTTATCTAGTTTATTTGAGCAAAAAGCTCAAACCTACTATTAAAAAAAGAAGTGGCTAGCTATATTGTCAGTTTCACTAAATAATTCCTCATTTTAAAGTAATTAAACTTATCCTTACAATAGGAAGGTTTTGCTGTGATGCTTAACAAAGACAGAGACTTGGCTTCGTAATCATTGATTAAAATCTCTGAAAGTTTAAAAACAATAGAGCTCTTCATCTATAGGAAATATCATAAAAATATGTAAAATTCTTCTGATAAAAGGACAATACTGCCCTTTTTTCTTGCCTTTTGTTTTTCTGAAAAACAATTCCTGATTTTGTCATTATTGTTGTTGCTATTTGTAATATTTGCATAGCTTCTTTACTCCTAAAACACCAAATTTTGGTTATGACAACAACAAAATCATCATTGTAGTCCTTCTTTACAAAATGTTTTTTGGTAAACAGAACTGTACATTTGTTTTATTGGTTTTCTTTCTTTAAGATTTTCCTTACTGGGATTTGTATAAACATGTAAATATACATAAATCTCTGAAAATGAAATCTAAATCCCTTTAGTGTACAGTGTTTTAAAATACATAAGGAATTGTTAAGAGAAGAATGGTAATTACGTGAGCATAAAAACTAGAGGGTATAGGCTTAAACTGAAGAAGATAGGATTTAATTTAGAATTAAGACTTCTTTTAAATAACAATGCTATGACTACAAAATAAAGGTGTTTCCAGGTTTAACAAATATGAAGCAAATGGCTATGGGCACTTTTTTATGCAAAAAGATTCTAATAGGTTTCTTTTTCTTCTAATCCTGTTCTTTATTTTGTTTCAAATCATTTGCTCCTTTCTTGTGCTGTCCCTGAGAAGAATATTTTAACTCAAAAGCTCCCAACTGATGATCAATCCCTCAAAAGTACAACTTACTGAAACTAGCTTTATTATCACTAGCGTATTCTGAGAAGTCAAGTCATTCCCAAGATCTAGAAAAAAAATGTTTACAACAGAAAGATGAAAGGACATCACTTAAGTACTGTCACTCATTAAGTAGTTTCATAAACAATACTAGAGATGGTTTAGGAGGCCTCCTTTTGAAAAATCTGGAGATGTAAATGGAGTTCTGCAAAGACTCAAAGGGGAAATAAAATTCTACTTTTTCAAGAGGAAGCTATCCTCAATATAAAATGGTTGTTTATGCAGAAACATTCCTCCTCTCTCCATAATTCTGATTCTTGACTGATTCCCACTACCTTTAACCATGTCAAAAACTGAGCATGGCTCCCTCGTGTCCAGGGGACTTTAAACTCTGGAGTTTGTCTATGATCTGACTTCTCTGGATCATATTTAACAAATACTCAGTTCACAGCTGAATTTTCATCTGATTTTTCCCATGTTGGTCATTCCCACTATATACCTTTACCCACTATATACCATTCCCACTATATACCTTTATATCTGTTTCTCTATGTGAAAGCCCATCTCACCATCACTGCAATATTCCCCATCACCAAGCCCCATCTCCTCCTTTCTACACTGATGGAGGCAGAGTGTAAAGATCAAGTACTATGGTACAGGACCATCCAGGCTCCAGGTGTGGCTTTGATACATTCTATGTGTAATCTAACCCCCCTGACACCCAGATGCCTCTAAGGTTCTTGTGAGGAATAAACTGATAAACAAAGTGTCCAGTAAGTACTCACTAAATGTGAGTCATTTTGATCCCTTCAGCTTTACTGCTGGTTTTGACTCTTTGTTTCCAATGAAGAGAAAGCCAGTCAAGAGGCTTGATGTAACAGGGAGTTCTTATTTTAGGAATAAACATGCACAGATGGCGCTGAACAATCTGGTATCAGGAAGGGTAAGGATTGTAGTGTATTTTAGTCTTGGAAAAGCATAAAACTAGATCTTGGCATTTTAAATTAATATCCTGCCATTAATGTGACTTGGACAGTTGTTCTTTGTCTGCTTCTCTCTCTTCACTCTCTGTCAGCCAGACACTCTCTCTCACCTTCTTTGTGTGTGTGTGTGTGTGTGTGTATGCACCTTCTCATAACTTCAACTTGCAAGAGACCCATCCTCGCCAATCCAGCCTTTCTCTATATTATGACTGCCTTTCAGCTTCAACTCATATTGCTGCTTCATTGTATAACTACGTCCTAGATCGAATTCACTGAGAGAATCTAATTGGCCTGATTCTTTTTGCATGAAGCCATGTTACTAGCCAGCCACAGCTTGTGAATTGGCTTCCTCTGGGTCAGATGATCTTATAATCCTATCATTTGTGGAACTGGTGTGCGGTGGGTTCAGCATCCCCATCAAACAAACATGACTGCAAAAGTACAGCTCCTTTGGGGGTAAAACCACTTAAATGGAGTTGTGAGAAGGGCAAACACCAAGAATGAACCAAGTAGTTTGTTCTCCTTTTCTAGAAATTCATACAACACTCATTACCGATAGTCCCCAACCTTATTCTCACCCAACGATTACACAGGGAAGTAGTTAATTTGAAAAATTCTGCTCCCCACTAGGTGATTCTAATAAGCCCCTCTCTACCTTCCACATCCAGGTTGAAAACTACTGCTCAATAGGATCTAATTTATCTTTAAATTATGCATCATTTCATATTGTTTACTGTTTCCGTTTTAATGTGTTCTCCACAAATTGATTGTGACCTTCTTAATTGTAGGCATTGTGCTGTATGTAGACACATTTTTTAACCTTTCTCTTTTCCCTTCCCCCAGAGACATCAGGAACAGTACTTACTTCATATATATATAAGTTTAGACCTGGAAAGAACATTGGAAATCTTCACACTCCTCATGCTTTGGAGATTAGAAAACAGAGTCTAAGATAGTGTATATGGCTTGTCCCAGATCACACGACTAATCAGGAGCAAGACTGCGACTAGAAACCAGGTAAGCCAAGGTCTCAGGCAGTGCTCATGCATTTCCAGGATCCACTGCTGATTAGTACACAAACCTGGATAATCCAAATCCTGAAAACTTATTTACAGTTTATCAGGTGGATATTACTGACTTTTTCAGATACTTCTTTCAATTCTAAAGTAGATATTCAAATCTGTATACATACTGAAAAACAGTCAATTGCTTCCATGTTTTCATATATTTATATATAGTCCAGATAGTTCAATTGGGTCCTCTTTTCTCCCTGATATTTTGTGATCTCTTAACTTAGAGAACTACTAAAATAAAACGAGCAGTCAATAGTTTCCAGAACTAGCAGTTTTTTTATATCATTTTGTTGTCCATAACTAGGCTGCAAGCTTCAAAACAAAGCAAAGTTGTATGTTCTTTACAAATGATTATTTATAAATACTGCTGCTTTTATGTTCCACAACTATATTAACTGTGCATTTTAGTGTATTCTTCTACAATGTATTCACCATAAAGAGTGCATTTTAGAAATAAAATTACTATATTTTGAACACCAAGAGTAGGTTTGAATGAATATTCACTAGAGAAAGGCTTGGTAACATTTGGTAAAATAAATGCACATTTACTTTCTAAAAACAACTTACAAATGTAGTCTTGGGCTTATTAACCTCAAATACAAGGTAAAGTTTTAAAATACTTTCTGTGGCAGAAATTGTATACTTTGCCCTGAACAGTGTGAACCCACTTACTGTATTATTTTAAATTTGAATTAATTTTCAAATGTTATCAATTGTGAGAACTTACCAAATAATCTCATTTTCTAGATTCTCTTGAAAACATTTTTAAAAATTTGTGAACACCATCCTCCTTGCCAGCCCAGAAGCCATTAGCTACCGCTGAGTAGTGGCTGCCACCTACATACACACAGGCCCTGTCCCAATGGCCTGTTTCTGCCACCTCCTATCTCCTCTCACACTGTGGCCCAGGGTTAGTAACCATTTTCTTATTGTCAAATTAAAAGGTAAGTTTCTTAGTTCTTTTACTAATGCCCCTGTCAAAAGTGAGATGAAGGAAAGCTGAGAGTCACAGGCTTCTTTTTCTCATATCTTACTCATTTATATTAGCTTTGGAATCGATGAATCTTTTTCTAAATCTAAGATAGAATGCTTCTAAGTGAAAATATCCTCCACATAGAATCAAAACTTAAATAACTATCTTACCTATAGCCCTTTACAGTTTACAGAGACTCAGACATTATCTAATTTAATCTTTGCAATAAAGGTAAGGTAAGGAGGGCAGGTTATTTTCATCCTCACTCCACCAAGAAATCTAAAAGTAACAGAGATTGAGAAGCTTGCCCAAGGCCACACAGCTAGTAACTAACTGAGAAAGGTAAAATCCAATCTTCTGATTTCAAATCCAGAGCATATCCTAATGCACTGCATTCCACCTACTGAGCTGACCCGTATTTTATCACATATTGCATTTTTTAATATACTTTGTCATCAAGGTAAAACTCCATGCGGGGCATATGGGAATCCCCTATATATTCTCTGTAACATTTGTGTAATTGAAGTATCTTTTAAAAAATAAAAACAGTGGAGAAAAAAAAAGATAAAACTCCAGAGTGATAGAAATTAGGGTGACGTTTTTATATTTCACATTGAAGAGCCAGCTTCAGTAGAATAAGAGTACTTTTGTCCATGTCACCCTGTTAGTGCTATTTTAAAAGTATATGTCTGTGTGTGTATGCACACACTCATATACACTCCTCATTCCAAACAACTGAAGCAATTCACCAAACCAACAAGGCTAAAATAATTGAGAAAACTGTATATAAGAGGAAGTAAAAGTCTGGGACAGAAAATAAAGCCAGAGGTATGTTTAATACCATCATTACACGCCATAATTATCAGATGCTTCACTCAGGACCATTTATTTTACTCTGAGCTTCCTAGCAATCAGTGCAATGAGGAAAATGTCATCAGCTACTCAATTCACCATGTCTGGGGTGGGGGTGGGGTGCTCAAAAGAGGTATAGTTCTTCCTGTTATTGATATCTGGAGACATTTTTCCCCCCAAGGAGTCTCATAAAGTCCCCTCTGTGGTATATAAAAAATTATATTCTCTACAATATCAAAATGGTGAATAAAAGAATAAACCGTAGTTTTCTTGTCTGTTTCTCATATCTCTCAATGAAGGCTGATAATATAACAACAAATCATTGTTTAGTAAAAACAATCACGTTAAGAGTCAATATTATGCAGTCCAGTTACTCGGTTAATCTAATGGCCAGATTATTAAAACTAAGCAGATTGGACAGATTATGTAGATGGATGGAGAGATACATAGATAATCTAGACACAGTTTACCTTTTAGACATTCCATACACAGTATTTTTCCCATCCAAGCTTTTGATTAAGTATTGTGCAGAAAAGAGTTCAAGATTAAAAATCTCTGAAAAGATCTTGGCACAAAAATATTTCACATTATTGATTAAAGACAAATCCACAACTTTTGACAGTCTACTGATTTGGGCCTAGGTCTGATACTACATACGAAACATTAGACGCCCTCTCCCACAGTATCTACAGAGGAAAGCCCACGGAGGACTTGAGGGCAAAGTCAATGTCTCTTCTCTTCTCACTTAGACAGCTGGGCCCTCTATGAGATAGCAGAAAGTGCCAAAGGCTATAGCACTTGACCTCTCCCCTGAGCTTCAGCCATGTATTGTCAGCAGCTGCTGAACATCTCCATCTGGCCACCATGTCTGCCTTTTAATCTGCTTTTCTATTCCTGTATTCCCACTCTGTAGTGATGACCTCATTTCCTACCCATGCATAGAAACCTCTCCTTCCCCTTAGCCCCACCGTCCATGACCAAGTTAGGTCAATGGTAGCTCTCATCGACGACACGCTTTCTCCCTGCCTACTTCCACTGCTCTGGTTTCAGGAGAAAACCACCTCTTACCTGCAATCTTAAATCATTCTCCTAATGATTTTCTGCCTTTCCTTCCTCACACTCGCCCTCCTCCTCAATTCAAAAGGAATAATCTTTCCAAAATAACAATAAAAATTAAATAAATAATAATAATAGCATTTATTGAGACTTTAGTCCATGCCAGGCACTTTTCCATGTACTTTACATGTATTATCTCATATATTCCTCTAAACTCTATGAAGTAGCCCCATATTAAGATAAGAAAACTGAAATATAAAGTAGACTAACAGCTTGTCAAAGGTCACTAGGCTAGGGCATAAAGGAGCCAGGATATGGGACTGACCAGGCTGAACTACACACTGCACTCCTAACCACTGAGAAAGAGAAACACACTCCCTGGCACTTGGAAATTGGCCTGGCTCTCACAACTCAGCCATGGTGTTCTCCTGTTGGCATAAACAATCTCAGAAAATATCAACAGTGGCCAAGATTACTGTGACTGTGATGAAGTGAAACCAAAAACAAGACTACTTCATGATCTTGTCTAAGCATGAGACAAAGGTCACTGCAAATCATAAAAATAACCAACACCTCACTCTGCTGGCTAATATTAGTGACTGCTGCTTTGGACTTGCTGCTGCCGGCCCTCCTACATAAGATTTAATAAGGTGTCACATCATACTCCCAATCCAGGATGAACCCCTTCTTCTTTGGACCCTCTTCAAAATCATCCAACCATATCCTAAACACTGTAAGTCCCTTCTAGCACATCCACTTGTTGAGATGCTCTACAATTGCCCAAGGCATGGATTTTCCCTCACTGCATTGAGCAATAAATCCAATTCATTCTATTACAGGTGTGTTACTGGTGCTCTTTGTCTAAAGGACACTGACATCACTATGCTGTACTTCCTCCCATAAAGATTTTTCCATGATGAAAAGCCCTTTCTTGGTTTCAAATTCCTTACATGGAAAAGTCCAAACTCATTAGTGGAAAACCTAGTCTTCCGTGCTCTTATCCATGCCTTCTTCTTCAGCCTCACTCTTACTAAATTCTTTCTCTGTCTTCCTTCCCCTGTCACCCAACTTATGTCTTACCTACAGCAATGCTCCCCAAATGCACAGCACCTCCCCTTTCCATACCTTTACATGCTGGTGTTCTGCCTTGAATATACCATCCTACAAATTCCTCTCCTTCTCTGGCCCTTTCATCACTCTATGGACTGACTTTCCTGTCCTTCTTCCATATATCTACAGCTTCCATAACTCTCATGATTTTTATCCATTGTATTAAAATTCTCATTCAATTGTTCAGCTTTACCCACTTGCATCTCCAACCACCACCAGAATACAAGCTCCAGGCATAGAGGGATCATGCTTTAGTAATATTTACGAGGGTATAACAGAAAATGCATGAAATTTGAAGTCAGATAAAGCAGCCTAAATTGATGGTTCCACCATTAAAAACTGTATTAAAAAGGCAGGCAACTAATTTAAACTTTTGAGCCTTGATTTCCTCATCTGTGAAAAATGCAATTGCAATAACCTCTAGGGTTGTTGTGAGGACTAAAACCACGTAGTGTAGCATCTAGTACTCAATATATGCCTAGTGAATTTGATAATGCAGAGCATGACAAAATACACAGAACTTTTAAAATATGTATTATGCTCAAACATCTCCATCAAAAATAAGTTGCTAAATATTACTTTCTCAGGAGTTTGAGTTTGTATTCAATGCTATCCTATGTGAGCTACTACAAGATAACCATGTAACTTATACATCAGAACCCTTCTCTCTGAATGATTATTCAATTACAAACTTCAGATCTAGAAGAAACTACAAAATTACCTAATCCAATGCACTCTTATTTTTGTATCAGATAAATAAATTGTGGTATTTTCATGTGATGGAATGTTTGCTACATGCATCAACATGAATGAATCTTACAGACATATCAGTGAGTGAAACAAGTCAGAAACAAAAAAGCATGAATGTACAGTTCCATTTGTATAGGGTTAAAAAAACATGCAAAAACTAATTTATGGAATGATGGCTAATGGGTATGGAGTTTTTCTTAGAGGGTGATGAAAATGATCTAAAATTAATCAATTTAGATCATTGATTGAAAAACTCTGGTCATGGTTGAAAAACTCTGTGAATATATTAAAAACCATGGAGTCGTACACTTTAATGGGTGAATTGTATGGTATGGTATGTGGATTATATCTCAATAAAGCTATTATCTAAAAATTAAAAATTAAAAAACAAAAACCAATATATAGTGTTAGAAGCTAGGATAGCACATTCCTGTGGGAAGGATAGTGGGTTCCATGACTTAGAGAAGTCTGAGACATCCTTCGTGAGTGCTGTTGGTATTCCACTTCTTGATCTGGATGCTGGTTAGATCAGTGTGTTCATCTTGTACAAATTCACTGAAATATAAGCATATTACTTGAGCATGTTGTACATCAATAAAAATGTTTATTAGAAAAAAGAAAAGGTAGTTCCAAGAATCAGCTATACTGTGGTAGGTGCCAAGCTCCCAGCAATACTTGTTTTATGGGCAATGCACTCATTTTTAAAATGAGAAGTGTCCGGCAGCTTAAGTGACTGCCCCAAAGTCATATAACAAATCCATGACTCAGAATTAAAACCGCAAATCCTGATTTTCTTGCCAAGGTTCTTGATATATGGGTGTATAATGCTATTCCAAGTAAATATATCAGTGTCTTCTCAAGGAAATATTCCTTGGATCTGTGCATGTGGAAGCTGGAATAGAATCTATTCAACGAAAAGCTGCTTTTTGGCCATACCCCAACTATTACGTTGGCTGCTGGCCGAACATCCTCTGAATCAGGGAAAATTTGCAAATCAAGGCCAGACCTCAATCCACAACTGGTGCAACATATTTCTGTTTGAAATGAAAATCAGTTGTATATTTTTTTTTTTCTGGCTAAATTACACATTAAGGGGGAAAAAAAAGATTGCTTATCCATTTAAAGTAACCATAATGCTAAGGCCACACAATGCAATTAAAATGCTGCAGAAAATCAGGCTACACAGCAATCATGTGCATTGACAGCTCTTCTTTCCCATTAGTGCTGAAAGGGCTGGTCATAGTAAGGTAGGGGTGAGAGGGCACCAGACTGTCCGACCTAGCTGGAGAACCCAAGGCTGAACCACAAGAAGGCCAGGGTTCCTAGCAGCCTCCAACACGAGAGCCAGGCTCCTGCTGCCAACCACACTCTCCAGCAGCTCAGAAGATGAACATCTGAGAGGTCTGAATTTGCAGATCATCTGCTCAGGTACAGAGCAGAAGTGCACACAGTAATTTTATAGCTACATGTCCTAATATCCTGCAACACTTTACTGATTTAAGTATTTAGGTGGCAATAAGGCTAGAGCTATGCATAACTAGATACTGATTAAAATGCATAAGAAATCATGAGTTATGGCACAAGGGACTGCTTGAAAATTATATATATATGCACACATTACATATATATGCACACATCACACACACACACGCACATATATTTTATAAAATCTAAAGTATATATGGACTTTACAAAATCCAAAGTACTTGTTCCATAAAATATTGTCACCTTGAGGAACTTGCGTAAGACCTATCAATTTTTGTTCATTTTTTTCCTTACAAAATTAGTAGAAAGCAACCCACAACTATCTCTTTGAAATATTTCCTAATCTCACCAAAGTCTAAAGTAAAAGTTTATGTTTCTCAAATAGATTAAGCAATGAAAAATCCTTAGGCAAGTAACTGAGAAAACCTTTTAGAGAGCCAACTTTATTTTTTCATGTAAAAGACACAGTTTTTCTTTAAATGGAACAATGAAAAGACTTTAACAAAAGCTAAAGGTAAAAGTACTCTAAAATTTCAAGGCATCATCCGTATGTAAATTATATACACATAACTGCCTAAACAATTTATTTTTAATTAGGTAGCATCATATTATCTGGTAAATTTGCACTGAAAACATGACTTATAGTAATAGGTACTTGTGGTTTTAGGGAGTGCAAACTTGCCATCAAATATCCAAACACTGGTTCTGAATACAACACTTTTAAATATATTTTAAGCATAATCACATTTCCAATTCCAATTCCTAATTTCAATGTTTATTCAATGGAACCAAGTAGAACAAAGGTCTCAGTATACCAAAAGCAAAACATCAGGATAATAGTTACCACCACCTTTAATTTTAAAACTCTAAAATATTTTTACGCACTTGATGCTATCAAATATAAACCTCAACTGCAACTATTTGAAGGACCAAAAGGTTGAACTCCACAGAACTGCAAAATATGGACCTATCAAATCCAAAACTATCATTTCAGTATCAGTATTTCCTACCATTTTTACTTCAGTGACATTCATTTGAGACAATAACAATTTTATGAAAATAAAATTAATTTCATATTCACATACTGTGTCTACAATAAATGCTGCCATAGTAGATTATGTTGTATAAGACAAATATTATATACGAACAGTTCATTCCCAGTGCATTTAATTTGAAAACTCAACCAGAAATCAGGAGTAACAGACTGCAAGTTTGCAATTTATAAGGATTTTTTTTTTTCTTTTTCTTATTATTTTAAAGGAAGATCTGGCATTCTGTTGTATTTGGTTCAGCTTACATGTGATATAAACAGGTTTCCGGGGAAGATGTGGCTCAAGCAGTTGGGCACCCACAAACCACATGGGAGGTACCGGGCTCGGTTCCCAGTGCCACCTAAAGAAGACGAGCAAGACAGCAAGCTGATGCAAAATAAATAAAATAAATCTTAAAAAAA